>JAIPRM010003020.1:0-27758 GCA_025469315.1 Stegophylla sp. TES_Ste_2020 | reverse complement strand
TCCAGAATTTAAAATTATAAATTTACATACCTAAAGATTTTATATTTTCATAAAAAAATTCAATGTGATATTTGTGATAAGGTGTATAGTGTGAACTTTTCTTTACAGTATAAGGATTATACAGTTTAAACTATAAAATATAAATAAACTATTTTTTTGGTGACACACCTAACAGTAATACGTGACACACTAGGGTGTCGCGACACACCGGTTGAGAACCACTGCTCTAGATAGTACTTTGAAGAGGTCATTTTTTTGATTTCTCAATTCTTCAATTTTTTTTTTGGAAAAAACTACCCAAAATTTGACAAAAACGACTCGGAAACCATCATTTTTTGATCCGAATTTTACGAAAATTTAAACATAGATAAAAAATCCTATAAAAAAGATTTTGGCGCAAGAAAATTTTGAAAATGTAAAAATAAATTTTGTACATTTTTTGAAATTTTTTTTTTCTTATATTATTAATTTCCTTCGTTCAGAATCGTTTTACTGAAGAAATGATTTATCGTTTCTTTAAAATTTAATACGCCCGTCAAGAGAATACCATCCGTCGTGCGAAGTATGTCCGGGTTTTTTTTATTTTTTTTTTTTTTTATCCAATAAATAAAGAAAAGGAAAAACAGGCAATTTTTTTGAAAAATAAAGAATTTTATGAGAGAAAAAAGTGTTAGAAAGAAAAATTCAAAATTTCTTTTTCATATTTTCAAAATTTTCTTGTATTAAAATGTTTCGAATATTATTGTCTATTTATCTTTAAATATACATTAAGTTTGGATTAAAAAAATATAATTTTATAGTTTTTTTGTTAAAAATTTTTAATTTTCCCTGAATTTCGAAAAATGACCTATTTAAAATACCATCTAAAAAACAAATTCGATTTCAAAACGTATCAAGAATACAGCACCCGACGTGGCGAAGAACACACTTTTTATTTTTATTTTTTTTTGTTTTATTTTTGATTTTGAGTTATCTGTGCCCAACAACGATTGCGTATATACACGTAATACTACGTATACTCACTAGACACCTGTAGTTTCGTTTTGATCACCTCGATCGGTACGCTAATTATGGTGGAAAAAATTCCCGCGAAGCAGCCGCACGCGAACACGTCCCAGTGCCATTGCGGGTGCAAGTCCACGGCGTCGCAGCAAAACCGCAATTCCTTGCGGTCTTCCGCGTCGGTCTCTTCGCCCCGGATCGCTTGGACCAATCGCATGGCGTTTCGGTTGATGCCGAACAGCACCGAGTTCACGATGCCCGCCGCCAACACCGGAAACATCATTCCCTTGAAGTATCCTCTTAACTGCGGCGACGGAATTAATAATACAAATTTCACATCACACTTCGCACCATGGGTATTCTTTGTTACTCTGGCCGTATACACTCTAGGTGGGTGTTTCTCAACCAGGGGGTCGGACTCCCCAGGGGGGGGGGGCGCGCGTAGCTCAATAATAATAAAACGCTGGTTTACACAATGAACGTTTTTATTGAACAAAAAAAAAAAAAAAAAGTACTTAAAATAATAAAAATAAACTGTACTCCACCGCTAATGGAAATTCCCAACAATCTAAGCATAACATTTACTACCTACCTGTGACAATTTTAAATTACTACACAGCATGGTATTTATAAATTGATATTCGAAATAGTATGCCCATGCTCTATTTCCTTGGGACAACAATAGGGCATTTTTATTATTCAAATTTGTACCTAATATGGATAGGGGGGGGGATTGACTATATTTTACATCTATTTTGTGGGTCGCGACACTAAAAAGGTTGAGAAACGTTGCTCTAGGTGTGCGTGTGTGTGTGTGTGTGTTTTTGATTTGATTTGAACGAAACGATAAATCATTTCTTCAATAATACGACTCTGAGTGAATTATGCTGATAATTAATATAAGAAGAACAATAATAGCGGTCATTTTTAACACGCCCACCCAGAATATCTGACCCGAGGACTGAAGAATACACCCAAGTCTGCTTTTAAATTTGTTGTAGCTTTTTTCCTTTTTTTTTTTTTGAAAAAACAGTTGAGGGTTCCGAAAAAATATATGTGAATAAAATTTTACACTTGTCCGAGGGGTTTCTCGCGTTGAAAATATATTTCAATAGAAAAAAAATAAATAAATAAAATAAACAAACGTTATTCTTAAAAAATTAGCTTAATTATTGCTCCACTCCGACAGTAAAACGTTAAAATCTATTTTTAAATTAGGAATTTAATGTTTACATTTTAAGATTTCACACAAATTACTTGATTTTATAATTGAATTATTTTGCAAATTAATATTTTAAATGTTGATGATTTTTAAAAAAGATTTTTTTTTTTTTTTACAGCGATCATATTAATATTTTTAGTCAATAATTTGAGAAAAAATAAATATATTTTCAAATGGGACGGGAGTGCCCATCTTTACTATCCCATAAGAGTGCCCATGGTAACGTTCAATGAATTCCACTTGCCTTGTCACTAATGTAAACGTTTCGAGCGGCCGTCCACATGCTGGTGTCGGTCACTTGTTGTATGGTCCTCACAGTATCCATAGGATGTCCCGCGAACGTCGAAACAACGCCTTCGAGAAAACACGCGAACGAACAATATTGTAATTATAGTGATTATTAGCGCTATAGATTCGTATTATTTGCTTATTATTTTTTTGTAGCATAAGTATTCTCTACCGGGGAGGCACATGCCCCCAAATAGAAGGCGTGATAAAATTTCAGGGTGAGCGTTAAAATGTTTTAAGATCACGAAATATGAAAATAATTATTCTGCTTATATATAAATATAGTTTTTTTTTTGCATTATTATTAAATTTCGGGAAAAAAGTACATACAGTTAGACGAAATAGACGAAATAAGACACTATAATTTTTTGATCCAAATTTTTTTGAAAATTTAAACATAGATAGATAATAAACAATAATATCAATATGATAAATATTTTGGCGCGAGAAAATTTTAAAAACGTGAAAAAAAAATTTGGACATTTCTTTCTAACACTTTTTTAGATTCGGAAAAGAGTGAAGAAGCTAGTGTTTTTAAAATTAAATTTATTATTATTTTTTTGTCCTGTAAACACTTTTTCTTATAGATATACTTGTCCAAAAGTCTCGATCAGTAACTTTTTGAAGCCAAATTTGCCTCTAGTTGGTACTTTAAAAAGGTCATTATTTTGAATTTCTCAAAAATTAAATTTTTTTTGGGAGGAGTGGGTGGAACTACCCAAAATTTGACATAAAAGACTCGGAAACCATAATTTTTTTATCCAAACTTTATGAAATTTTAAAAATCGATAGATATGGGAATAATATGGGAAACATTTTGGCGCAAGAAAGTTTTGACAATGTGAAAAAATTGGATATTTTTCTAACACTTTTTTTTTTTCATTAATTTTTTTTTTTTTACATTTCATTTTTTATTATGAACGAAAAAAAAATATTATATACTTCGCTTCGTTCAAAATCAGACTTTCACTCTACTCGAAACTCAACTTAAACATTCGACCAAATTAACATAACTTAACGTGTTAAAAAAAAAAATTAATTAATTAATACATAAAAATTAATAAAAACTCCAGTTTTGTAATGGTATGTAAAGTCCACCTATCCACCGCCCCTTCACCTCCCCCTGCCACCATCACGACCAATTATTGAAGAAAAACGTCTTACGGACCGGCCATCCATCCGGACGCGAAGTCGCACGGCGTAAAGACGTCGGCCACCGAAACGGTCGGCCACGCGACCGACTGGAGTTCGGTGATTTTGGCGTGGAAAAACGACTTGGACGCCTCGACGGCGCAGAATATCGCGCCGGCCACCGGTGCGCTCTTGACGAGCGCGGGCCCCAGCCCGCTGTACAGGGCGCTGCGCAGGCCCACCCGGGCCACCTGCTTGAGGAACAGCCGCGCCAGGCCGCCGACCGGCCCCCGTTCCATCTGGACGCGTGACTTGATCGCGTCCATTGGATACGAGACCAGCGTCGAGCACAGGCCCGCCGTCGCGCCGGCCGCCACCGTGGCCAACGCGCCGCAGTCCTCTTTGCGGCCGCCGGACGGCCGCAGCCGCTCGCGCACGCACTCGTACACGCCGAAGAACACCGCGTTGGCCGCGGCCTCGCGCACCACCGTGGCCGTCATGCCGCGGAAGTATCCCGCGGCACCGCCCGTCTTCCAGATGTCCAGCATCACTTGACCAGCCGTCTTGCGCTCCTCCAGGTGTCGCGACCCGACGATATCCCTGTATCCCTGCATCCTGATCTTGACCAGCTCCGTCGGACACACCACCAGTGACGAGAACAGCTGCGCAAACGATAACAACGATTAGTCGGGGGCGTCGATCACTCTATTTTTTCTGGAACGGGCGATTTTCGATCGAGAAAAAAACTGTCGTACGAATCTTTCGGACGAGTGTTATTTTTGAGTAAAAAGCAATTTCATAAAAAACTATTCATTTAATCGTAACATTAACTTTTTCTTTCATCTCAGAATCTAAAAAAAAAAAAAAATACTTAAAATCAAAGGCCCACTGAGGGGTGTTCATCCCTTTGCTCCTCTCCCTCCTGAAATTCGTCCTTGCGATTAGCGACATAAGGGGAACGTTTCCGTACGATAAAAATAATCGAATAATTGTTTTTCAGATTCTAAACGAAGTGAAGAATCTAGTGTTTTTACAATGATGTTTATTTTTTTCTTTTCTTCTTTTTTTTTTTTTTTTTTCTGTAAACAATATTTCGTATGCAAATACTTGTCCAAAATTCTCGATTAGTAACTTTTGATAACGATTTTGCCAAAAGATTGTACTTTAGAGAAGTCATCGGGAGTAAAAATTCCAGTAATAGCATATTTTACTTTTTTTTTTTTGTCAATTTTCCACAGATTTTCTTCATTTCTTGGAAAAATGTTGAGAAATTTGAAAAATTACCTCTTTAGATTACCATCTGGATGTGATTTCGGATCTATAAAACTACTGATCGAAAATTATAGACGAGTATTTCTATACGAAAAAGTGTTTCGAGAAAGAGAGAAAAAAATAAATAACATTGTATAATCATAAGCTTCTTCATTCTATTCAGAATCTAAAATCTAACACTTTTATTTCTGTTCTAAGATTAGACTAGTCTTAAAAGGTTGGTTTCCCAAAAATAATCCACATGAATTTTACAAAGTTCGGTTCATATCATATTTTTGAGTGATCATCGATGAAAAATTAGTTAATATTTCACGCTTAACTGAAAAAAAAAAAAACGATATTTAAATATTTTATTTTCATACTTCAAAATATTTTTCATATTATTGTATATATAAATATATTTAATTTTCTATAAAGTTTAGATTAAAAAAAAAATAATAATAATAAGATAGTTTCCGCGTACTTTTTGTTTAATTTCGGGATGTTTTTTCCACACATTTTAAGAAAACTAATTCGAAAATCGAAAAATAACCTCTTAGACGTATCATCTAGAAAGAAAAATTCGATTCAAAATGTGGCTGGTTGAAACTTTTGGACAAGTATTTCTACACGAAAACGACTACACATAAAAAAAAAAAAAAAAAAAAAAAAAACATAAATAAAAAATTAAAAGTCATTGGTGAAAACACCACTTTCATCGCTCCGCTCGGACTCTAAGATACAGTCAGCGCGGTCAAAAGTGACCGAGTTGACTCCTCGTCCTTAAAATTCGACTCAAAGTCAAAAATCGCTCAACCCGTTTCGAGTAAACCACCCACTAAAAACTCCGAAATCACTGCTATCGCCGTCGCTGACTCACCGAAGTGCCGGTGCCGGCCACCGTGTTTAGCGCGCAGGACAGGCGGGTCGTGTCGTCCACCCCGGCCGCGGCGGCCACGGCCTTCTGGCACAGGCTGTACGACGAGAACATCACCGCGTCTTCCGCGCAGTTGGCCACGATCGCCGGGCCCGAGCCCGAGTACAGGCCCGACAGGCCCTCTTCCCGGGCCGTGTTCTTCAGGCACTGCCACATCGTCCCGTACTTCTTGGGCGACAGTTGCATCTTCACTTTGGCCGTGTCCAGCGACTGGCCCACAAGCACGGCCGCTATGCCGCCCGTCACGCCGGCCAACAAGTCCACGACCACATCGATCGCGAACGTCATGTTTTTTTTTATTTTATACCTGTAATATTGAAAAAAAAAAAAAGTGTACTTCGCACCTTGAGCGGGATACTCTTGACGGGCGGTGTTGAATTTTAAAGAAACGACAAACGCTGTTTCTTCAATAAAACAATTCTGAATGGAGCTAAAGTAATTATCATTTTTGAAGAATTGAACTATAAATTGTTTTGTTACATACATGATTTACGAAAAACGAAAATTGATTTTCATAATATATTCACATATACTACATAAATAATTTCAAATTATAATAAAATATAGTCATCAGTTATAATTATGTTAAAAAACGATTTTAAATTTTACGAAAATTCCGGTAATTGACCTGACCTCGGATTCAGTGCGACCAAAAATGAGAAATTGAGTTATTCCAGAACAACTCTTACTATATTTGTCAGATCAAACAGTTTTCGGCATGAGATGACGTGAAAGACGAGTGGGAAGTATTAGTGATTTTTTTCCAGAGTACAACAGCATTATAAGTCATAATATGACAAAACGATTAAAGTCGTTGACACGTATTTATAAACAATTATTTCTTATAAAGACTTTCGTCGTCTTTCATCTCATGTTTTTGAAAATAAGATGGCTCGAACAAGAAGTCTGGTTTGCCTGTTGTCTGTGATCTCACATTAATAGAATCGATATTATATTATTATTATCTGCTGCGATTCGAGTGTGTTCGTTTATGGGGTAGTATCGGGTGATGCAAACAAAGGAGTTCGAGTAAAGATTAATAACATATAGTACCTGTATTAAGTATATTGTGATTCTTTTGTCTCAGTGGCGTATGTGTACAACACACCGAACTTGGTCAGACTTCCGCGTCCGACCGAGAACAGCAGTCGATGCGACGTAGATAATTAGACAACGATAAACCGTATCATTTTGTTCGTTATCTGCACATAAGTAACAAGATTCGCTGTTGAAAATCGATTTCCCAACATGACAGTAAAATATTTTACAAAACTAATAGGTATTGTTATTATAACGGTATCTCGCGTTATCACATGACGACGGCATGGCAACGCCAATTCACTCCTCGAAACGTGATGTAATAACATATTATTATATAGTAATAATAAATAATAATATTATATGTGACGAAAAATTCGAATAACGTTTTAGTTCCCTTTATACGTGACAGTATCTGAGAGGGGTTGAAACCTCCTCCTAAACGTCTTCAACATTGTACATAATAGTGTATGAACTATTTTGTGTATTTATTATGTATTTAAAAGTCATAAATTGCGGGTGCGATGTGTCACAGGAAAATTTGGTCCCTCCACTAATTTTACAGAAATGAAAAATGTTCTTATTTTTTTATTTATTTTTTTCTAATTTTCGGATTTTAAGTGGAGCGAAAAAGCTTATGCCTTTATAATGACGCTTATTTTTTTTTTCTCTTTCTGTGAATCGTTTTGCGTGTAGAAATACTCGTCCAAAAGTTTCGATCGTTAATTTTGTAGGTCAAAAATCACACCCAGATGGTACAGATAGGTCTTTAATCAATATTCCCAATAGTTCCTCTAAACGTGAGAAAAAACTACCAAAAAAATGGTAAAATATAGCATAGATAATCGAAATTTTTATAAAATTGAATTTTGTTTTTTTTTTTTGACATAACATTAAAAATAATGGAGTTAGTAACGTGAAACTTTTAGAAGCGGTCACAAAGATACTTCATTAAAATTTCAAAAATATTTGAACAATTTTGAGTTAAGTATAGAACTTTTTAAATATTGGGAATTTCTCAGTTTTTTTTTTTTTCTGTCTTTATAAGTTTTATTTCGTAAAATTTGTAATTTTTCCCATTAAAACGTGAAAATTTAATATGATCTCAATAACTTATAATTACGTAACATATTATACAAACTTGATTATCAACACGAATAATGAATTGGACATGGATTATTATGTTACCGAATAAATTAAATAATCAATAAGAGTTAAACGTAATATTGAAAATTACTATTGTACATTAATTGAACCTCAACTCAGAATCGTTATAATGAAGAATTAATAAATCGTTTCTTTGAAATTCAATACGGCCGCCAAGAGTATCTCACCCGAGGTGCAAAGAATACCCATGGAGCAAACATTTTTCAGTTATTCATGTAATCCGTGAATTTCTATAAAATCGAAATCCTGTTCAAGTCGAGATCGAGATTTTATAAAAGTCCAAAGGATGTTCGTTATATTGAAAGTCGCGAACGGTAGAGACGTGGTAAGTCATCCGCGTTTTCAAAAGAACATCTCTCTTAATCACGAGACCACTCGAATACATCTGACAAACCGACGAGCACCGAATAAAACACTTTAAACATTCACTCCCCGGACCGGAATAAGTAAAACTCGAAACCGAGATAAAACAGAACAAGAAAAAGCGACGAGAAGAAAGACAAGACAACTCGAGACGCCAACACGAACTCGAAAAGTAGAGGACCTCTTTCCGTCCCTCTAATCAAAATCAAAGTACAGTCGAACAAAAGTGACTCGTCACATAACGAACTTATTCACGTTGAAATTTAATTATAACAAAACTATAAAATTGTCAATGCATTTGTGATGGGAAGATAATTAATTTCAATTTGATATAAGAGAAGTGTTGAAAAATAGCATATTTTCATAGGTGAATTATTTTACATGTGACGTTGTTTTTCCCATTGATTTTTATTATTAATTTTTTATGTGTGCACGTTTTCGTATAAAAATACTTTTAAAAAGTTTTGACTGTAACTTTTTTGATCAGAATTTGCTCAATAAGTTACTTATGGGGCCAAATTTTTCGAAACTTTCAATTGTTTCCTAAAATTTTGGAAAAATTATGCGAATTTCGACAAAAATTCCTTTGAATAATTTTTTTATCTTTTATTCCAAACTTTATGAAAATGTAAATATAAATAGATAGTAAACTGAAATCTAAAATATTATGAGCGACTTACATAAACCCAACATCAATCAACAAAGATACCGACCAATTTTTTCAATATCACATCAAAAACGAAAGCTGGCAAATAACAAAAAAAAAATGTTTTTTTTTAATATTAAGCGAACTCTCCTTATTGTCCTTGCACAGACATGTTAAAATCGAAAAAAAATTACCAAATAATACAATATTATTGTATGACGTGTATTCTTTTAAAGTACAGCCTAAAATTATTTGTCCCTTTATTTCTTACATTAATAATACTAAGCCTAGTGGTTATAATATTATAACCTCATTAGAAGAAGAGATAGTTTAAATCGTACTATCTGCTCGTATGAGGACGACGACAACGCGACGGTTGAAACCACAGTGTTGTTATGTTATTTTAGCGAGAACGAGTCCGAGAGACTGTGACGCGACAGCAACAATAATAATAATAATAATGATAACGAGGGTTTCGGCTCGTAGAAGGGTGGGCGAGAAGAAGAAGGCGAACGAATAAAAAATACTACACCATATAATAATATTTATTATACGAACAGGCATAATAATAATAATAATAATAATAATATTATAAATAATATATATATTTTATGTGTACGTAATGAGCGTCGCCGAACGTCCAGGAAGCTTAACGGACGCGGACGGAAACTTTGGTAATAACTTAAGAAGGAAGCGCGCGCAGAAACAGTTTGCAAACTCGTATTAAGTCGACTGCACACACAGACCTATTACGCGCATTTAAGTATACGCATAATATACACGTGTGTGTGTGTGTGTGTGTGTGTGTGTTATTATTGTGTTTTTGCGGCCGTCGCGTCGGTTTGTAATATCCGTACAGAGACGAGTGCGTAGGTAATGCGCGTAGGTCGCGGAGCTCCGTAATCGAATACGGCGAGAGATTATGCCGGTGGTAAAAGACTTGGCGGCGGTGACGTAAAGAGTTTTTAGTGTCCCCGGGGAGGCGGCAATGGGGAGTGTCGTCTATAGGAGGTTGACGTTAGACCAGGTCTTATACCGTGTACCATCGGTGTACAGTCTCGGATCTACAGGGTGTACGGGTTTTTTTTTTTTTTTTTTTTTTTTTCTGAATGGAGCTAGTGTTTTTACAACCGGGTTTCTTTTCACCCTATAAAATCCTTTTTCTTTTGACATGGAAATAAAAGTTTTTTGTTTTTAATTTTTCGGTGCTGCAAGCTAATATCATAGCAAATGACCGAAAAAAGATTATATCCCAAAATGTTTAGCTACCTGGAACCAATGAACGAGACGCAGAGGTCGTTTCCAATTTAATTAACACGGGGAAAACGACGTGAATTATTAGAGGAATTTTTTTTTTTTTTCATTTCCGATAAAATTGTTTTGTAGAATACAAAAATTTCCCATAAAAAGTCACTTAGAGCTAAATCCGTGAATTTATTTCTTATTTCAAAAATGTCATTAAATATTGATTTTTATGAGAACGTTTAAACGAGTTTTGAATGTAATGAATTCACGGATTTATTACTAAAAAATATTTTTTTTCTAAGAAATTAAAATTTTCTTAAAATTGTGCTTTTATCGGAAATTGAAAAAAAACACAATTCTACCGATTAAGTATTCATGTTTAAGTAAAAACATATCATTATTCCCATTTTAATTAAAAAATGGGAAACAAACTGAGTTTGTGCCATTTACTGGTTTTGTCTAGGAAAAATTTTTCTTCGCCAAAACCTCATATTATTTTCTATCTATATTTAAATTTACATAGAGTTTGAAATAAAAAAAAAAAAAAAAAAATGATTTTGAAAGGAGTTTCTGTCAAACTTTGGAGCGTTTTTCCCAAATTTTGGAAAAAATATTGAAAATTTCGAAAAATGACCTCTTAGAAGTACAATCGAGAGGCGAATTTCAATTCCAAAAAAAAGTCGCCGTTTGAAACTTTCGCACATTGGATTTCCAAACGAGACATTCTTACAGAAGAATAAAAAAATAAAGAACATCGTAAAAAACGATAGGTTGTTCGCAAAACGTCCGGTAATGCGGTTTTTGTTTAGCTGCCGAACACACGGCGGGACACCCTGTACGCAAGTATATTATTCGTCGCCAACACGTGTGTGCGTGTGTGCGTGCGTGCTCTGTACAAATATAATAATGTAAAGGATTAAAACGAGACGAAGCCTTCTACACTCATTAAGCATTTACGGCGATAAATGCGAATGTGTGCGTGTGCAGACGGAAGGGTCGGTTGAACAGACGAGGTTGATGCTCACTCTCTCTCTCTCTCTCTGTGTGTCTCTCTCTCCTTCTCTGTGTCTCTTCATAGCATATATATATATTCGCAATGCACTTAGTAATTATTATATAATCCGTCGACGGCGGTTTTGTTTTGTCTAACGAACGCCGTTGTACACACACGGTGACGAAATGTACCGTGCAAACACACACACACACACACACACACAACGCGCATAATATTTTAATACGTATATTATACAGTGTGTGCTACACACGCGGTGGTAATCCGAGGGTTTCGTTTTTTCGGCCGGCATCCCGGTTTCATCCTGCTGTGCACGTGTGGTTAAATTGAAGCCGAGCACACCGCCACCGGTATGTGCCGCTGAAAATCTCTGGGATATAATATTATATTCCCAAACCTCTCGGGATTGTCACTACTAAGGGATCGTTACCTATATGTATTTTAATGCGTTCGTTTTTATCGTCGTTTTGATCACTTTTGATGTTACACTTAAAATCCTGTTAATATTTTGGTCGTATAAAAATGTTAATATTATATTAGTGTTTATAATAATATTATTATGACTATCTTTTCAAGGAGTTAAGTGTTCTTTCAGTAAAACAATAAATTACTCTACGGAGCATAATATGTTATTTATGTAATAAAAAAAAAAACCTCACTCATAACAATCGTCATACGTCGGTCTAGTATGAAAAGGTTGTAAATAGTTTTTATGAAACTCTTCAGGAGAGCAAATTTAAAATTTGAATTTAAATGTTTTACTACCTAGAGAAACCATTTGTGATTGCGAAGAGGTCAAAAACAAAAAAAGAAAACCTTATGAAATATGCTTTACGAAAAAATTCTTGAGTTAGAACATTCTCATTCAAAAAAAAAAAAAATATATATATATATTGTTGAATTAAAACTATTTCATTCTAACACAATATTATTTTAACGTCAGTTGAGAATCCTTTTCATATAATCAAATTTGTAATTCTGCCGACCTTCTAAAACAAAATGTAACAATATAATATAAGACATAATATTATTTTATTATTTTTGGTGCTTATTACCCACCGTGTAATTTATATATATTTTTATTTTTTTTTTCTGGTGGGGGGGGGGTGTACTTTGTGAACTTTTCTAATACTTTTTCTCTTTTTTTTTTTTTTATTTTTATTTATTTATTAAATTAAAAAAAAAAAAAAAAAAAAAACTAAAGTAAAGTAAAATATGAACAAGAAAACCGGACATACTTTGTAACTCAGATATTCTTCGCTCTTCGGGTTAGATACTCTTGATAAGTGTGTTGAAAATAACGACCATTATTGATCTTTATATTATGAACTTCTTTCGTTCAGAATCGTCTCATTGAAGAAATAATTTATCGTTTCCTTAAAATTCTACAAACCCACCAAGAATATCTAACCCGAGGAGTGAAGAATATTCGTGGTGCAAAGTATGTCCTGCTTTCTTTCCTTTTCTTTACATTTTTATCCTGAAAATGCCAAACCATGTGGGTCGCGATGGGTTTTTGAAGAAAAATTTGGGTCGTAGTCCCAAAAAAAATTGAGAACCACTGATCTAGATCATTTCAAAACTGTTAATTAGCAGTATAATCGACGCATGACAAGCAAAAGGCTCGTTACAGTAAGTAATAATAATTACATTTAAAATTAAATTGCAATTACGTATTTTACGATCTGCACGTGGTAATTTTATCAAACGCCAAGTGGACAGTTTTTATTTTACTGTTGTTTTCCGTTTGTTAAAAAAAAAAAAAAAAAAATTACATTTATACGCTCCTTTTCGACAGCACAACGATTTCGCACGATTAATTTCGAGGCGGTCAGTGTAAAAAAATTAAAAAAATGATAATAAACGTAGTAAAAAACAGTGTGGAAAGAAAACAAACACGTGGCCAGCGGAACGCTATAATTATTATTCAGTTGCCACAGCACCGACAGTAGACAATAATATTATTATGCGTCACGTGCTCTCTGGAACAAAGCTATATTATAAAACAAGAAGTAATACAGAGCGATTCGAAATTTGTGTCACATCAGTTTACACGGATAAACACTAAAAATAATCGTAAAACGCATTTAATTATAATACAATGAAAGTTTTTCGATTTGAAAATGTCCAAAACCGATTTTTATAAATCTTATACATTTTTTCACGACCTTTTTTAGGATAGTTTTGTTGTGGAGAATTGATTACGTTTCGTTACAAATTTTTTGGGTAATGAATTATGAACTCGCAGACACGATTCTAAAAAATAAATTTCAAAATATTTTAGTTTAAAATTTTTAAAATCGATCGGTCATTGTGGTATTTTTTTTTTTATTCTGTAAACATTTTTTCGCATAGAAATACTTGACCGAAAGTTTCGACCAACAACTTCTTGTAATCGGGTTTTTACTCTTTATGGTACTTTAAAGTATTCATTTTTCAAAATTCTCAATTGGTTTCTCAAATTTTGAGAAAAACTACTCAAAATTCGACAAAAAAAAGACACAGCAACAATCTTTAATCCCAACTTTATAAAAATTTAATCATAAATAGACAATTATTATATGAGAAATACTTTGGTTTAGAAAAAATTGGAAAAAAAATTGCTAAACAGCTTTTTTTTCATCTATTTCTTTTTTTTTTCTTTGTTTTTAGCAAAATTGTCTTTTTTATTTGTCAGGTTAGGTTAGGTTAGGTTAGATTTCAGAGAAATCCGGACACCATGGGTATTCTTCGCGCTCGTCGGATGCGATGATCTCGGTGGGCGTGTTGAAAATTACGACTATTTTTCCTTATTTCGCTCCGATTAATTATCGTCGTACAAAATAAATAATATTATGTAAATGTGACAAGCATCTGCTGCCCTAAACACGTATTATTGTTATCGAAACGCAAAACGAAACTCGTTTGAACCGCTCCGTATAGTATAATGTGTCCGTTGTGTACGCCCGCGCTCTGTTTACAAAACGGCCGAGAGTGCCGAGAGTATTGTGTTTCTATTTTTTATTTTTTTTTTTTCACGCGATTAACTAGTCGACGACAAGTCTCGAATCTAAGCGTTCGCGAAACCCTGCGGTGCCCTGTTGTAGGTCATCGAACCCGTGCACACGCACGCGAGATAAACCGTCGTCGTATAATTAACGCGACCGTTATTAATATCAATAATGTACGAATAACAATAATAATATACTCCGACGCATATTGTGCGCACACGTGCGTCTTACGTCTTTAAATAAAAAATAAAACTACTCCGACGTTTCCTATCCATTTTTTTTTCCCTCCATAGTTGTTGTATTGTTATTTTTTGTCACTATTATTTTCACTCTCCACTTCTCGCGTTTTTCGTTACGCTATATTTTGTTCCTCGTGGCTTTTGCGTCGCTCGCCCGCATCCTCTGTGACCCCGACGCGCACGTCAATATTATGTAACAATTATTGAACTCGGACCAAAAAACGATAATATGATTATCTATGGGTATTGAATAGTGCTGAGATTTTAAAATATTGCGTGCAGAATGCAACTGCAAAATAAAAAAAAAAAAAAAAAAATCAATGCATTTAAATTGTTTATTTTATATAATAGATTAAACTTTTTTTGAAAAAGAAGAAGCGGAAGAAAATGATATCACGAGAAAGTATTGAAAAAAGCCGGGTGTACATCGCACCATGGGTGTTCTTTGGCTCTTCGGGTGCTACAGAAGAATCATATCTTCATCAAAATGATTCTGTGTGGAGCTTCAGTTTCTATAAAAAAATATTACTTAAAAATTGAAAACTTTATTGATATTAAAGAAAAAAAGTTTTATATCCACTATTCACTGATAACAAGAAAAAAAAAATGATAGGAGAAAAAGTGTATGAAAAAAATGTCCAAACTTTATTTTTTTCATATTTTCTAAATTTTTACGAGTAAATATATTTTTCATATTATTGTCTATCTGTGTTTACATTTTCGTTAAGTTTTAATTAAATAAAGTAATTTTTGAAGAAGTTTTTGTTAAATTTTGGGTGTTTTTCTCAAACTTTGAGTAAATATTATTGATAATTTTGAAAAATGTCCTTTCAAAAGTACCATCTAAAAACGAATTATGATTCAAAAAGTCGCTGATTGATACTTTTGACAATTGTTTCCACACGAAAAAGTATTCATTGAAGAAAAATAAAAAAAATCATATTAAACGTGATTGTAAAAAACACTAGCTTCCTCACTCCACCCAAAATCTAAAATACTTTAACGAGTTGAACGCTTTAAAAATTTGGACGTCGCACGATGGGTATTCTCCACTTATCGGACGTGATACTCCTGTGGTAACGTCGAATTTTAAAGAAACGATTAATCGTTTTTACAATGAAACACTTTAAAGCGGAGTTTTAGCGAGGCGTAAAAAGAATTGTTAGATTTATAATAACAAAAAAATAATAATAAATAATAAATAGATGACATTTGATGAGAAAAAAAAATGTTTGAAAAATTATCGAGGTTCCGGATTTAATGCGCTTAAATATACGTTTATTTTAATTATTCACATTTTAAAAACACAAAAATCATAAATATATTATCGGAATTTTTTATTTATTTTTTTTTTTTTAGTATCCATAAATCTGTGACTGTTAATTTATCTCTGCTTTGGACGGGTTGATTTAATTTCATTAGCTTATGTTGTATCAGTATAAAAACCATATATGTAGTTAATTTTAAATCATGAAACACGATTATAATACGAGTATATCGAATGCTTCATTTGAAACGAAATTTATAATATTATATAATTACTAGCTGTTATATTTTAAATGTTAATATAATATTTTTTTATATTTGCTAGCTATTATTATTATTATTCATTAATTGTTCTTATTGTTAACTCCAATGTCAGATTTTTAGAAAATAGACTTTTTTCTGTGACTTTTTTTCCGAATTTCATTTTCTAAAGACTTTTTTCCTAACTTTGTTATTTGGTACGTTAGAGTACTTATAATTTTATGAAAATTTGAGAATGCCTATCACATAACTTGACTGTTTTCAAGACACATTGTGTATTGAATAAAATCAACTGTACACGACCTTATATTTTCAACGCATAGACAACTTAATAGAAAGTATAATAGTAATCACTTATTAAAGAATGAAACGGAGACAGTTTCCCTAGAACTCCTCACCGCTTTTAAAATATTCCAATTTTTTATTTTTTTTCTTTCAGTGCACAATTATAGTTTGTCACTGTTTCGAAATTCGAAAAAAAAACAAAAACAGGCCAACGTGGGTGGTTTTTCAAAACCAAATGAGAGTTGTCGTTCAAATTTAAATACTCTCATGAAGCTAAGCAATAAGCATAGCTGTTAAATTCCTTACCTATAGGAATCTCACCACTCACTCTGTATCATAATATAAGAATTTTTACCCATGAGGGTAAAAAAAAAAAAAAAAAAAAATGTTTTTTAAATGTCAAACAAATACTTAGTACAAACCGCTGACACTGTGTAATACGATTTTGACGTCTAGGTGGCAAGTTCTTTTGACATCGCGTCGTCTTGTAGTAGGTACCCCCGAGCAGTAGTGATGGATGGTCAGTGTTGTATTCGTTACAATGTAAACATACCATTGGTGGACGAGAGTATAATAGTACATGACTATACACTCGGTCGTTAGTCCATACATACACCGCATTCTTTTCATCGGAAAAGAAAAAGATAATATTTATTGGCTACAAAATGGTCCACGACAGGCATTCGGTTATTTCGTGTACATACAACAGAGTTGATACAACAGGTCCACATCGATCACAATAAAATGTATTTTACTATTGTTGTTTTTGGGAAATAGCAATGGCGTGACCGAACGGCGTTTTTTTATTTTTTTTTATTTTGTTGACGCATAGTCGATTTATTCGAATTACGTTTTTCAGTTTCTGAGTGGACCGAATAAGCTGGTGGTTTTTACAGTGATGTTTATTTTTTATTAATATCTTTTTTTTTTGTAAACTTTTTTCTTATAAAAATACAAAGGTTTGGAATAGCATTGAAAAATGTATTTTATGCAGATATATCTTTATCTAGACATTTAAATTTTTGTATATTTCTTACATTCATCTAAATAACTGTATTGTCGAATATCTTTTATCTTTATTTAGACATTTCGATTTTTGTCTTCACACGACACTGACAATTATTAACCTTTTAGCGGGAAAAACTTTTTCTCATTATTTGAAATTAAAAGAACTGTGTCACATATAAAAGCAAAAAAAAAAAAAAAAAAAAATTATAAATTGTATTGTGCGTAATACAAACTTAGCTTTAACAAAAGTTTGAAACTTATAGGAATTGTGCAAATTTTTGACTGTGTATATAATATTTTGTTTTTTTATAACTCGGATTTGTAAAATTTGCAAAAATGTAAAATGTATCGGTTAAATTACATTATATTCACTCAATAAAACAAAAAAAAAAAACTATGTTATCAGGCACCTCTTTTGTGATTCGGGCACCTTTATAGTTTAGCGGAATCTATTACAGCCACCCTTTAAATCTCAAAATAATTACAATTGGCTAAAAGGTTGTGTGATTAAAAAAATGTATCAATATAATATACCTACAGAAATAATATTTACTGAAAAAAAATAATAATAAAATAAAAGAAATTCCGCCCATTAACTATTTGTAAGTTTCTTGTATATAAACCACTAAAACCTATAAACGGTTTTAATAATAACGTAACCACCGCATCGCGGACCACCTCGCACGGTCCGCGGTTTATTTTTACCGGACACCGACAGCCAAAAATAACATTCTGTGAAAATAATAACAACGCAATACGCGTTTAGTATTAACGAAACAATAATGTCACATGTTAATTTTGTAATGCGCCCAAAACGTCTGAAAACGCCAATTCGAACGACCCGCACCGGCTGCTGGAGGATCGAGTGCCGCGCTCTGGAGGAGCAAAATACTTCTTCCGTCCACTTGTGTGCTGTTTGACATCAACAACGGTACTTTGACGTAAATCGAAATGGAAATTTTAAAAATATTTACCCCTTTCGCACCACGGTCGGATTGATGATAAAATTTTTAGTACGCGGCACTATCGGATTTGGCTAAATTACGTACATATTAATAATATTATTACATTAAATATAAAATAATATGTGAATTGAAAAAACACGTTTTACCTCAATACGATTGATTATTATTTTTACATTAAAAAGCCGCGTATATAGTTCGCACCATGGGTATTATTCACTTCTAGACGGGGGGGGGGGGTGGTATTGGCGGATGCGTTGAATTTTTGAAGAAACGAATAACAATATACCATTTTTTCAATGATTATGACCGGAAATTCACTTAATATACAATACACAATAAAATGTATAATATAAAAAAATGCGAATAGGCAAAATGGTATGAAAATGTACTTTTCTGAAAAATCAAAAAAAAGATTATCATACATAGGTTACATTATGTACTATTTATACAGTAGAAAAAAAAAAACAAATGCAAAGGTTAATACCTACTCAATAATAAAATATAGAAAACTATTATATTATACAGATATAGAAAAAATATAAAAGTTTTCTATATTTTCTGTTTTTAGAATTATTAATATTATTATTACTATTTTTAATTTTTTTTTGCTGCAATTTTTTATTCTTAGGTGCAATTTTCGATACTTTCTAATGCATAATTTTGATAAATTTTCCTGATTATTAGCTACTATTATTTTTTATTAATATTATTTTTTTTTTTTTTTCTATAAAATAGTATATCACTAAGCTGCGATCAGAAATAATATAATTTTATTATTAATTGCAAGCTTAATCGAATTCATTCCGTCACAGCGAGAAACTCGAGAATAACTCAAATCGAGTGACAAACCGCAAACAGGTAAGAATCGAATAAAATTATGAAAAATTACATTATGTACGCGTCGCGCGACGACAGATTTATAATTTTATTATATCTTTGCGCGTGAACAGTAATATCTGTCATGCCCCATGAAGTATTACGCCCTTAATTTTATAATTTTCTCATTCCGATTAATTAGACTTAACTACTGACGGTATAATATTTATAATTCACCTAATATTCGAGTTGTAAACTGTGAATTCGACGTGGATTACCGTTTGTGAATATTAATTTACGTTATTGCGTTAAACGGAATGACAGAATTATAGTTATTATTAAAATAAAAAACTAAAAACTTATTTTATGTAAGTAAAATAAATTAAAATCAATGTATAGCTAATGTACATATATTTACACCATGTGTTGATTTTGAAGTATAAAAGTTAATAAAATAAAACTTACACTGGAGTATTGTAAAAAAATTTCACTAACAATTCGATTTAAAAAATCGTCATCGAGTTAAGGAAATAGTGATTAGAAAACTATTTTTCAATAAGGAATTTTTAAGTTTTAATAAATTGCAAAATGTAATCATTTGCGATTGTTTAGTATTAATTAAATTATTAATTATTGGCGAAATTAGTATTCGAATAGTTTATGATACTTACTGTTTATGGTATGAAGTCTAATAATAATGAAAATTTATTTAAATCTTTATTTAATTTTTATTTAAATCGATAGAGTTTACATAGGTATATCACCTTTTTCCCTAACCATACGCCTAGATTTCATTCTACAGTATTTACATTAAAAGTACGTAGTAATAATTGCTCGTTTTATTGTGAAAAAAAAAAAAAAACAAAAACAAAAGAAAGTAGTCCCAACAATAGTATGCACACGTTGCGCTCGAGTACATCATGATGATAGACTTAATTAAAACGCCGGATGATTCATAGACGTAGCTCAACGTGCGCTCATCATTTGATATTAAAAAAAAAAAAACAGACACACACACACACACACATAGGTCTTCTGTTGCCGGTTAAATCACATACGTGTGTGTGTCGATAGGTATATCATATACATATACATATTATATACGTTAGTGGAATCGTTTTTGTTTTCTTTCTTTTTTCTTTTCCCGCCCAGCACTTGCCCCGTACTAGTCGATGAATCATCAACTACCGCCGCCGTAGTTCTAAGAAATGCCGCGGCAGTGTGTCATCGGCGGCGGTGGCCGTAAAAACTGTACACGAACATGGGAAATAATAATAATAATGCATTTATTATAAAAACGAGTATTGGAATATACGTTTGTGTGTGTATTATGTGATCGGTGGGTGAGTGTAATATAATAATACACAATAAAACGGCACAACAACACCTGTTTGAAAGGGACAGTGGCGGTGCACATGTGGAGCAACGCGAATGAGTCACCACCTCGGCAGCATTGTGTGTATTTTTCACGCACATATCATAGATATAATTATTATTTTTGGGTACAATATAAACGTGCGGTATTCACATCTTAACGCAGGTATAGAATATTCCTGTTACACGCTTTACATACAGGACGATTGCGCGTGGGCGGTCGAAAACTTTTCAGAATGAAGAAAAAAAGTCTAAGAAAAAGAAGTCCCGCATTAGGAAAACATATTTCCACACTAGAAAAAAAAAAAAATCTATTAGTTACAAATGTATAAAATGCATTTATTTATATATTTATTTCACTTTTTAATTAAAATTCACTCATGTCTAGAAAAATGTAAGCATTACAATATGATAATTAATTAAAAAAAATTATGAAATTTATTTAAATTAATTTAAGTCCCCCGAAAAAATACACAAGACGTATAATATGTATATTGAATATTGTCGCATAAAGCAAAAATCTTTCGTTTTTATACTCCCCATGCTTGTCAAGACGCTGCCAAGGGTTGTGCTGGGTACACAGATTATATAGTCTGTACAATGATTTTAAATTACACATTAACTTAATTAGTTCCATAAATTTACAATTATAATAATTGCCAGTTTTAATAAACCGGAGACTTCTATTATTCTTTTCCCCATTCACTGGGTTAGGTGGTTAGACAATTCAAACGTGACGAACGAAGCGATTTCGTGTGGCCCTCAAATGTTTTACGTCAACCCTTAACTTGGCAGAGCAAAGGCCTAAAATAGTGTGTTTTAGAGTACAAAGTTTGCAGCACAAAAAGCTAAGCGTGAAGTTTGAATTCCGAAAGTGTGTTGTAAAAAATTTCTTTAAGTATTGGAATTATATTAGACAAAACGTTAAGTTTTAACTGGAAAACAAATTATTAAAAAAATTTAAATAAATATATATATATAAAACTATGAAAAAAACCTAGCCTTTCCACTTCGTTCAGAATATAAAATGAGGATTTAATTTAAATTTTAAACATATTTCGCAATGAAATATTTTTTTTTTTTTTTAACTTTTATATAACGTTTAGTGATTTTTTACAAAACGGAAACGTCTCTCTTGAAAAACATTGGATTTTGCTTATAGGAGATTATTCTCGTATTCCGTATTTCGCCAATCGTCCTGTATACATGTGTATGCGCAGGTGAGTACTCGAACACAGTAAAACGTCAAAATCGGAGGTGGAGATCCGAGAACACGACCGTTTGCTCCCCTATTTATTTTATCGTTATTTATTTCACTTTCTTCCCTCTCCGCCGGACCTATGACGAACACGACGAGCAAGTGTGTTTTCGTTGTACCTATAATAAATTGCGTCTGGAAGCCCGGTTTACCTGTAGATCGTTATGGATCACCCCCTCCCCCCTCTACCCTGCGATCACACTGATGATACGCGATTGATATCGTAGCGCGATCGATGATTCACCACCGGCGCGGCGCCGAGCGTCCGAATACTCGTTTACTTTTACTTTTTTTTTTTTTCTCCTCTCGTTTTCGGATTCACTCTTTTCCCGAGATCATATATGTAACATATAACATCATATGATATACCTTTTATACTTACTAATACTTACTACACGCGACGAGTCATCGCTGCATATGGTTCCACGCAGGTGGATGATGCAATTCTGCAGGTATGACCGTTGTGCAGTGACGCAAATGCGTTTTCGTCTGACGCACATTTCGGTGTCCACCTGCAAGTCAAACCAAGATTCCCCCCGCTTCCCCGTGTACCAAAAACAACTAACAAAAATTTAAAATCACATTTGTTGATTATAACTATGGTGATCAATATATCATATACAGGGTGATTTTTTAAGCATGCACAACCCCTTCTTTGGCAGTAAAAATGCAAAAATTTGGATTTTTTTTTGTTTTGTTTTTATTTTTATTTTTGAGATATTCAATTCACTATAAAATCTATGTATCCCTCAACTCATTTTTTTCATGTCAGCTTAGCGATGTCCTGAGGAGAAAGAAACTATTTTTTTTTTTTTCAAATGAAAATCCCCTATTTTATTCAAGTAATTTTCGTGTGAATTTCAATATATTGAAATATAAAATTAAAAAAATATATACTCAAAGTATTAAGGATTTAGTGCTCTTGCCTCTTACTAGTTACAATTTTCACTGGAAATATTTCAAATCACGAACTTTAAATACAAACGTATTATTATGTTATTCTAAAACCGAATCTTGTTATATCGCGTTCTCGAATCGATAATTACTTTGGAGAGTAAAAAACGGAAAAACATTGCTCTGATTTGACTCGATTTTCAAAAACATTTTCTAAAATAGGTCTCGAACCGCGGTCGGTCGAATTTATCTCGTTTCGCACCCGACGACACCCAAGAACACCCCTTCGACACGGTCCTGCTGCGACGGGGGAGGGGGATACGTTTCGTTTCTCCTCTATCTCCTGGCGACGAACTTTATCGGCCGGCACAAAGCGCGTCTTCCGCGCGCACAAATCGTCGGAAACCCGCGGCGCGTAACGCGATTATTAAATGGGTCGCAAACAGGTCTTGTAAAAAAAAAAAAAAAAAACATTGTCTTAGCCCCCGACCAAACACATTGCTCGTAGTTTGCTATTATACACACGTCGTCGTCGTGTCGCGCGCGAGAAGGGTTTTCTCCGTTAAACAATAATAATTACCAATAGACGTTTCCAGGCCGGCGGTCTCGTTCAAAAGGAATCGCGTCTTCGCGGCACCGAATTAATCGGTCGGACACGTTTGCGCGCGTCGCAAATGCAAACACACGTCCGACTCGAATAAATTACCGACAATGTTGTGTAGTAAGTTATAACGTAATAATATATAATATTATTCGTCCCTTCGAGAGGAGAGTAGTTAAGGAAACGTCTTCCGGCGACGACTGCGATAGTCGCCGGGACCTGTGCGATGTATGCGTGTATTGCTTAAGACGCATACCTCCCCTTAATGCCGGGCAAAGGCGTCCCACGGATCGCTAGTCAAGGGGGAGCCATGATATTATCACGTCTTCGTCGCGCGTTATTACATTATTATCGTTATTAATTTAGGGCTAGGGACTTATAGGAGTCGGCATGTTTTTCGAAAATCGTTTGAAACATAGCTAAGTAATGTAGAAATGCGTTTCACACCACCAGGAGTTGTATGCAGTAATTTTTAATTTGTATATTTAGCTATTTTTTTCGATATAAGTGTGCATATTTCGGTTATATTTGAATTTTAAGTGCATATTTCACGTATTTTTCAATATTTAATTTGAGTTTCTTGGTATTGACTATTGGAAAATTTTTTTACTGAATACCTGAACAGATTGAATATTATTTTTTGATATTTTTATTTGTTTAAATGTAAGCTTAAAAAGAATAAAGATTAAAAAAAAAAAGAAGAAATTTTATAAATAATAAAAGAAGAATTTGACAAATTTTGATGGTTGTAAATGTAGAAAGGATTATACGTAATTTAAGTCACCTTCCCCTTAGAGCCCCCTTCAGTATAACACCATTATCAATATCGAAAATGCCAACTTGGGGGTGGTAAGACCCTCGTTGAGAACCACTGCTGTAACGCAATGCTGCAGTAATATTTTTTTTTAAAGCTAATAACTATTAATAGAACAAAAGTCATTGCATTAAATGTAAAATCGAATCAGGAATACACTGTATACAAATCATCAGTAATTTTACAGACACACGTGTCTGTGTTAGTCACGCGTGTAAGTCCGAACTATAAATTATGAAGAACATGACGTGATTTATTAACGAATAATATTTCTATATTATTTTTTTTTGCCTACGAAAGTGTTGTCGTATAGGAAATATTTTGACTTTTCAACGTCACTCGTAATGATATGGGGTATTTATTATTATTCTTTTTATATTTAAATCTTTTGAAAATTCATTTATTTACATACAACGCGATATACTAATACAATAATTGTATAAATTAAACATAAACATTTTTGTTATACACAGGAAGATTGTAATGATTCTTGATTTTGTGTAAAACTCATATCAAAGCTTTGAGGAGAAATTAACAAAAACTCTACAGTGAAGTATGGTATATTTAGAAGCGCAGTCATCTATTTTACAGATTATTATACAAGTATACAAGTTATGCAAGTATTATTCATTTATCACTCCTTCATAATAGGTGAAAACCTAATTATAATTAACTAATCTCTAATTAGTTTTTCACATTATAAATAACTATTTCAAAATTCACTCATACTTGGAAAATACAATACTCTGTGGATAGAACATTCGACAAAATAATCATGATATCTTGATATCTAAACAAAGATCTCGTGTTGCACATAAAAAAAAAAAAAAAAAAATTAAAACATTAAGGCAATTACATTTTTACAAGCAAAATAATTTTTTCAGTGATGAGATATTTATTTTGTGATTTTTGGGTTTACTAAATGGTGACTTCTACTTCTGATTTAATATTCTGATGGACATGATATTTGAAATCTTCTTTTCCGTTTAATATTTCAACAGTTATAAGCATATTAATTAAAATTGTTGAGCAACGGAGTGAAAAAAAGAGCACCTCACAAAAATAAACTGTTACTATTCCCCTGCTCAGGTTTCCCTGTGTAACTTTTATCACTCTTAACGGTCGTCGGTAGGTAGGAAATGAAAAATAATGTTATTATCGAAATATTCAAAAACAGTGTATTGTCTTTCGAGGTAGCAAGTTAAATGTTGTGGTTGCCATCTGAGAAACAAAAAAAAAAAAAAAAAAATCACAAAAAATCTCATAGATAAAAAAATCAGGAAAAAAACGGTTTCATTAGTGTTTCAAAGTGTCGGTGAAAAAAATAAATAATAATAATAATAATCTTTTGAGCGTTGGGGTACAAGGGGTAAATGTGTTTTGATAAAATCTTCGTGGGACACCCTCAGCTGTTAATTAATCTTTATTCCGAATCATCGCTTGTTGTGTTCAACCGCGACTTTATAAGACAATAATAATAATACGACGTGTGGACATTCGTGAGTCGGTACACAAACGTAATGACGTTTTATTTCACACAACCGTTGAGCGATGTCATCCGAGACGCGATTGTGTTGGAAAAAAGAAAATAAAAAAAAAAAAAAAACGTTTTGTCTCACCGATCCAAACTCGTGTAACGAACAAATCGCGTTATACCGTGACGTCAGACGTTTACAGTATACGGTTTTATTTAAAGTTCTCATTTTATCAACCCTTTGACCTCACTCGCTGTGTTTTCATTTATCATTGTCCCTCGTTTTGTAATGTGTATACACGTTAAAAGTACTGCGTGCGTGAGTGAGTGTCTAATGTGTAATATCAAAAGAAAAAAATAATAATAATTGTTTTTTGTTTTTTTTTTATTAATTCTGTGGGAGCTCATACGCGTCTAGAGAAGATAGAAATACACTGTGGCACGAGGGATGCTCACAATATTTCTCCAATCGTTTTTAAAGTCAACAAAAACTGAAAAATCCTTGGCATATCAAACGTTTTGAGTAAAATAATATCTATTCTAAGGTTTCCAAATTATTACCATATGAGTATTTTACTCAGTGATTTACTCACTTATTTATTTCAGTATTTTATTTACTGAAACTTTGAAATCTGTTTATGTTCGTTTGGGAACCAATCAAGAAAATTAAGTAACTAATATCTCCTGAAGCACAATTCGGTATAAAACCGAGTCGTGTTGAATTTAAGGCAAACAATAAAATTGAACAAAATTAAGGTTTACTGATATTTTATCTTGAATTTCAAAAAAAAAAATGAAATTGTCATTATTTTGATTATAAACTATGCAAACACTTCTGCCACCTCTTAAATTAAAAGTCTGAGAGTACATTTTTAGAATTTCTAAAAGTCTTTCTGTTCTTTAAGATATGTACAGAAGTTGTTATATAATCATAGAACTACCTTCAGCTAAATTTCTTTGTCATTAAATGTTTCTACGAACGAATGCGACTAATTTGAAGATTCAAAAAACATGATTTTCATGAGAGTAGTCATTTTAAATTTTCTTTATCTTTTTAACAGTTTAATGGATTTTAATTCGAAAGATTTCACTTTAATAATAATAACAAATCCTATCAAATGAGAGCTATTGAGAGATATTTTTTATTTTGGAAACCATTAGAATATCATCAAAATTTCAAAATTTCTTTTGCAATCTATCGCAGTCCTTAATACAATAGGCACAAGTACTTGGCTTTTTGAAATATTTTTTATGAAAACTAAGCATCAAAATTATTCACTATTCGTTATTATTCACAACTATTTTAATTATAGAATTAATTGAATTTTATATCATAAAACTATAACTATCTACTGTATATTGACAAATTTTGAATACAGATAATACATTAATGTAATGTTTTTAGAAATACTATTGCTGAGTTATTTTGATTAATGGCACAATCTAACTGATAAATTCTTAAAATCCCTTCCCAAAATAAAAGCCTAGGTGAGCTTTTGAAAGCGACCCACCGTTTGGAGAACCTCTCCGCCTAACCTGCACCGGAAACCTAAACGACTCAAAAAATTATATTTTATTTTCGTCATACAAATGTAGTTTCGTTTTTGTATTGTAAAATGTTGGTGAAAAAAAAGAAAAAAATTGCTAGTTTAAGCGTTGCGTACGGGGTAAAACGCGCGGTGGCTATGATTAAATCTTCGTGGGACACAGTCTGTTAATTAATCTTTACTCCTAATGATCGTACGTGTTTAACCGCGCGGCTTTTTACAAGACAATAATAATAATAGTGTAACGCGCAAGTACACAATCGTAAATATTATTATTTTATTTCACACAACCGTCGCACTATGTCATACAAAACCTGATTGTTTTAGATAAAAAAAAAAAAAAAGAAAAAAATATTCTCTTACGAACAAACCACTCGTCAAGTGTAAATGTGTGTGTGTGTGTGTGTGTGTGTGTGTGTGTGTGTGTGTGTGTGTGTGTGTGTGTGTGTGTGTGTGTGTGTGTGTGTGTGTGTGTGTGTGTGTGTGTGGGGCTATGTGGTTTATTCAAAATTATTCTCTTCAACCCTTTGACCTCAGTTTTTTTTTTCATTTATCATCTTCTCGTTTGTACTCAGTAATATAATATTATATACATATTGTGTGTTTTGTATTATCAAAAAAATAAATAATTGTTTTTAATGTCTTTTTTTTTTTTTTTTTTTAA
>JAIPRM010003019.1:0-16645 GCA_025469315.1 Stegophylla sp. TES_Ste_2020 | reverse complement strand
GATGGTGTAAATTAATATCCACGTGCAACAATAGTTTTCTAACTATTTTATTCTATTTTGTAAATTCAATATTTTCGGTTATTATACTACATACCTACTAATTCACCTACATTGTCAAGTATGTGTAACAGCCTAGTGGTAATGGAACCGGCCTAGCATGCCACAGCACTTGGTCAATACCTGATACTCCGAATTTTCACATTTTTTTTTTTCTTATATTATAAACTTCCTTCGTTTAGAATCATTTTACTGAAGAAATGATTTATCGTTTCTTTAAAATTCAATACACCCGTCAAGAAAATCCCACCTGTCGTGCGAAGAACACTCACTGTGCGAAGTATATCCCGCTTTTATTATATTGTGAATGAACTATTCAAGGTACAACTCTGAAACTCTTTATTGACTTTTCCTAGTCAATGTGACTAACAAAACCCTAAATAACTAAATATGTTTTCCAGTTTTGAAGATATGTGTTATTAAAACAAAATCAAGTAAAATTCACCAACTATTTATTGTTAAAAAGTTTAAAAAAATAAATAAAAATATAATTTCACATTCAGTATGTCCTTGACAAGCCCTTTGTATTAAGATATCTACCAATAACTCTCATAGTTCAAGAGATAAGTTAAGAAATAGTTTTCAGGGTTAAACACATAGACAATTTTTTTCGACTTAAATGTCCATTTTCTAAGTGTCACTCTTACATTTTTGTTATTTTTCTATTTATCATAAACTTTTGAAATTTTAAAAATTCAGAATTTTTTTATTTGAATTTCCATACTTACTTGATTAAAAATTACATTAATCTAATAAATTATTTTTAGCTTTATTGAAAACAGTGGAAATTAAATAAGTAACTCGTAGTTGAAGTAAATATTGGTTTTGGTCTGTATTTTTTGTTTTAACAAAATCATGATTTTTAGAGTAATTTTTAATTTGTAATACAATTTGTATTACAAAAAAAAAAAAAAAACAATTATGTGTTTTTTATAAGATTTAACAATTTATTTATTAATACTTTACAACCTTAATTTGAAAATTATGTGTTAAACATATTTTGATATGTATTAATGAGTTGTATTATTTGTTTTTAATTTACAGTATCCAAAATTATTTGATGGTATTAATGTACATATAAGTGGAAATATTGGCTGGGAACATTTATCGTTAGAACAATTAAAGAAACTGGTTCTTGAATTCGGGGCCAAACTATTAAAACGTATGCCAAATCCAGAAGATTCTCCTACTAATATCTCACCATATCATTGTCGTAATAATAAAGATATGTATTATGTATCTACAATTATATTGTATACAATTGATTCTAATCGATTGATTAAATATAATATGGAACATTTGAAAACTTTTCATATTTCTTGGTTTATGGAAGTAGTGCAAAAATATACTATTATGTAAAATAATTATTTACTTATTTTTGTATAGTTGTGTAATATTTTACTTATCAAATAACTTTTTTTTTACATTTATTAAATAATTATTATTCTAATTGACTGTTATATAAACTAAGTTCAAAATTGTGTATTAAAATTTAAAGTATTATACTTCCTATTATAATTAATTAATTTTATATTTTTATAAAAACATTTACTAAATATTATTCAAAAAAAAAGAAATGATATCTTGTTTTTTTTTATTTGAATTTTTGAAGATATTTACAATATTTTTTTAAACAGTTAATAAACTGGATTGTTGTTAAAAATTATACAAATATCATGAGAAATTTGAGGAATAATCTGCTCACCAATTAGCTATGCTTCATAAACAAAATGTTACAGTTAGGTTATTACGGTATCGCGTCAAAAAGGCGTAAACAATAAGAGTGAAAGACAAAAATGGCAAATGTAAAAAAGGCAAAAGTAAAAAAAAAAGGTGAAAATCAAAACAAAAGTTATAATAAATAATAAAAAAAAAAAGCAAGATAAGTCTCAATGAAATTATTATTGAACAATATATAGCTAATTTTGCTGCACGCGTCAAATATACTGTGGTACAGCTGTAACAATTACAGTTTACTGACTCGTCATTTAATAAGTGCTCAGATTTTAATTGCTTAGGTGCACAGAAAACACATGTAGTGTTGTACTATTGTCACAGACATAGTTATAGAGTAATACTAATCCCGTAATCGACAACCCTACCGTTCTGCCAATCAAAATTCGTACTCCCGATTCGAGTAGTTAAATTTTCTATCCGCTAAGTGCATTTTTAATAATATATACTCACGTCAATCAGTGATCACCTACACCTGTGTTTTTTGCATAATACCCTCCAAGGCAGTATTAATCAGGTGATCTGTATTGTTTATTTTATTATTATTTAATATATTTAAATTACGTTGCTAGTCAGTTAAATCTGTGCTGTGTTGTTAATTCTTTGAACACAGATCATAAGTTCCTATGACCTATAAAATATAGCATAGGAAACTTTATTTATCACGAACAACCTGGTTTACAAGACCGGTTAATATAGTAGGAATTAGCCAGCCGACTGCTCTTTTAGTGGATAAGATTATTTATGAATATCGACAGCCCCCAGTAAGTCTGAAAGAACAAGCACAGGAGATGTGTTACACAGTACAATGCGTTGAAAATGAAATTTAGGTTTACGAGAACCGTAATTTCATATTAGGAATTTTTAAGGGCATCGCTCATAATTTCAAACTCAAAGTTTAGTATAGTTTACATTTCATTTTAACTTTTATCATATTGTCACTAAGTACATTATTATTATATGAATATTTAACTGAACATTTGTAATGCATTTGAATTATAAAATATCATTTTAGATTTTGAACAAAGTGAAGATGCTAATGTTTTAACAATGTTCTTTATTTTTTTTTCTGTGTACACTTTCTCGTATAAAAATACTTGGCCAAAAGTCTCCATCAGAAACTTTTTGCTCTAGTTAGTACTTTATTAAAACAGATAATTTTTTGAATTTCTCAATTCTTCAATTTTTTTTGATAAAACTACCCAAAATTTGAAAAAAAAAAAAATCTCAGAAACAATCATTTTTAATCCAAACTTTATGGAAATTTAAAAATAAATAAGACAATAATATGAGAAATATTTTGGCAAAAAAAAATTTTCAAAATGTAAAACAAAAATGTTGGAAATTTTTTTTCTTTTTCTTCATTTATTATAAGTAGAAAAAAAATGAAGTAAAGCAATGATAAGAAAAGTATAGACAAGAAAGCAGGACATATTTTGCACTACGAGTATTCTTCGTTTCCTGGGTCAAATACTATTGATGATGGCTGTGTTGGAAATGACAACTATTATTATTCTTCATATTATTAACTTTCTTCATTCAGAATTGTATTATTGAAGAAATTACTTATCTTTTCCTTAAAAATCTACACATCCGCTAAGAGTATCTGACCCAAAGAACAAAGTATGTCTGGCTTTCTTGTTTATACTTTACTTATGTTTTTATTAAATTGTTATTTAGTATAATACTAATACCCCCAGTGTTTACTTTTAGAATTGATTTAAAAATAAATAAAACAAAAAATTTATTTGAAAAACTTTATTATGTATTTATTTGATAACATATTACTATCATATTCATATAATATTGAATTTTTAAAATAGGTTTAAAATATTTTGACACTCAAAATATGTTATTGTTTAAATATGAATGTTAATAACTTGTTTCACAAGCTGATTTACATTCTTTGGTGTTTATAATGGTCTAAATTTATTAATTGAATTAACTTAAACACCTAAAAATTGTCTTTTTTTCTTTAACAAAACAAAACATTTTAGACCATAACCTACAAACATACAATTCATAAATAAAATCTAAATTAAAATAAAAGTATTGCATTCATACAGTATTCATTTGTTTCCTGAAAATATATTCATTTCACTAAATAGAAACACATTTTTCTTCACTTTATGAAATCAAAAAATAAAATATATATTAGCTTTTGCAAATTTATTGTTACTTCTTCATTTACTCTACAAATGTATTAGTTTTAATAAACAATTATTAATCTAAATTTATTTTAAAATATTTTTTTAAAACTATGTTTTCATTATCACATGACTTATGTTGTGAAAATAATTATAATAGTTTTTATTTACTTCCAATAACATATTACACACTTTGTTTAAAAAATTATATAGTGAAATAATAAAAAAATTACACTAAGTAAAATCTTAAAATTTTAATGTTAATTTCATTGCAAATAATTCAGTTTTGAATTTTTGATTTCATAATATGAAAGTATTTATTTTATAAAATAAACAATTTTTTAAATAAGTGTCATAACTTTACACTGAATGATTCTTTTTACATTCAAAATTATTTTCTCACTCAATTATTGTATTTTAAAATTGTAGAAAATAAGTCTAGTTGTCAAAAGAATCAACCTGCATGGCAGAATACATTATCATTTTATAAAACAATTTGAGTAGCTCACTTAGATAAAATAAATTCACCATTCCATATTTAACTTCAATAACAAAACATAAATTACAATTAAAACTATAAATAAAGTAAAAATATGTATAATTAATTTTTAATTAATCTTGTCATTCAATAACATAAATATTTATATATATACAATATATATATATATATATACACACACACACATACACATAACATATATATTAGGAGTCTTTAATATTTTTTTTTGAATATTGATATTATCAAAATGTTGGGGATAGACTAACCATATTTTATTTATATCATTACTTTATATTTCAATACTTCAAAATATATTGGGATGTATAATAGTATACATATATATGGTAAACACCATGATTTATAATAGATGTCTAATGACTATTATTAGTTAATATCTATTAACAATGGGTAAACACATGACTCAGTGGCCAGTGCTATTGTCTGGCCTTGAAGGTAAAATTAAAAGGGCAGGAATAAGTATAAATTACCATAAACCTATGACAACATGAATACATTAGTTATTTTTTGTTTAACCCTTGTTAATCATGATAAAAAAAATTTAACTAAAAGGAAAAATGTTGATATTTTCATTGGATCTCATTAAACAGTTGCCAATATCATATTATAGATATCAATATATGGATATTCTTGAAGACCCTTAATGTATATTTGCATATATAGGAATGTAAAATGTTATAGTCAGCACCACAAAGTGTTGGGTGGTCACCTTCACCCCCTCTCACCAACCTATAGCAATGGTTCTCATTTTATCACGAAGATAATATATAATTAATCATAGTTATTAAGCTTACATGTTGCATTATTTTTACATTACATAATAAATAAATAGTAATAATAAGAATATTAAAAATAAAAATATTATATCACATAAAAAAAAAAAAAAACATTCTAAAAAATTTCATTAAAAAGTCTATTGAGCACTACATGGGTGCGTGATGGTCAGTTGCCACTTTTTGTGGCGCAGACTATATATAGTGTATGTTTACATGTACAGGGTACCATGTACCAAATACAATTTGACAAGAGCAATAACTTTATTCTATTAATATTTTTTATTTTTATTATTGATAATTATTATTACAGCATTGTGCTACTGCAATAATGTATATATATATATATATTTTTAGGACCCAAATTTTCAAATTTGAAATTTTATACTTAAGTTCAAGAAAAAATTCAAAATAGCCACGTTGTAAACCTGATTTTTAGAAAAATATTATAACTTAAATCTCTAATAAAGGTTAATCCGTTCATTTTCTACGATTTTTTAAGTTTGCAAATTATTTAATATTTTTATCAAATACGCCATAATTTTATGATGCCAAATGGTGATATTATGAATATTTTTCTAAAAATCAGATTCACAAAGTGGCTATTTGAATATTTTTTAAACTTGCAATATACAATTTAAAATTTGAAAATTTAGGCCTAAAAAAAAAATATATATATATATATATATGTTATTTCTGTAGTGTAATGCTGTAGTAATAATTTAAAAAAAAATAATAAATTATTAATAAAACTAAAGTTGTTGTATTTGTCAAATTGTACTGGGATACACTGTATATTAACATCATTATTAAATTGTAAACTTACATTAACAAATTTTAATCTTTAATATCATATAATGTATCACAGAATACATATAATTATCATATCATTTTACAAATAAAATAATTCTATTAACAACACAATGTTACAATCTAAAAGTTAATATTTAGATTATATTAGTCTAATAAGCAAATGAAGAAATATTGTTAAAAGGTTATATTACCCACCTACTCATTAAATAATTTTGGTATATTTTATTATTTTCTTTAATTGATATTCGACTAAGGTAAAAAAAAAAACATATATATTGCATACACTTGAGCTTGAGCTTGCTTCAGTATAATTAATGCAATGAAATTTACATAATACAATCAAAATAAAAGCTGTACTGAAAATACATTATTAAAATCTTTAACAAGTTTCTGACCACAAGAAGAGCATTAAGAATACCAAACCAAAAGATTACCTTTATATTATACATTTTATGCATGGAAATAAAATATTAAAATTAAAATAAAATTATCGGTTTAATTCTTCAATAATTACTAAAGAAACGTACAAACCAATTAATATCATCAAATGGGAAGTGTTAAAAGAAAGTTAAGTAATTTATTTAAAAACTCTTATGTTATTATAATACATATAATACAGCTATAAATTACTGGAAAAAATATTAAATGATAAATTTAAATGCAATATGTTTTTAATTCAGATCAATAATAAAAGGTTATATCAAGAACATTGAATTATTAAATATTATAAAGCTGATAGGAGGGTATAACCAAATTATTACTTGCTGTGCAGTAGTGTATATAAATTTCTCTCTCTCTTTATATATATATATATACACACACATACACACAGGGTGTCCCAGTATGACTTGACAAATGTAATAACATTTGTTCTATTAATAAATTAAAATATATATTATAGCACACAGGGCTACAGCAATAACTTATAATTTTTATCTTTTTTTGGAAAGGGATTTAAATATTCAAATTTCAAATTGTATACTACAGTTAAGAAAAAATTCAAAATAGCCACTTGATAAATTTGATTTTTAGAAAAATATTGGTGTTTAAATTTTTAATACAAGTTAATCTGTTAATTTTTTTAAGATTTTTTTACCTTATGAATATATGTCATAATAACGGTATTATGACGTCAATTGGTAATATTATGACTTATTTAACAATGTTATTAAATTATTCACAACCCCCCACCAAAAAAAAAAAAAAATTGTATGTTATTATTGTAGCGAAATACTCTAATAATTAAAAAAAAACCGAATTGGGACACCCTGTATATATATATATATATATGTCAATAAAATAAAATATAATAGTCTTATAAATAACAATTTTAAATCATAATAATATTTCATAGAACAATTTAATATTTTACTGTAAGATGAGTATGATAGATTTGGTCATGGAAATAGAAATAATATAACACGATATAAACTAGGTTTTTAAAACGGATTTTTCTACTGACTTTGTAAGACATCAGATATAATAAATAGTTGATGTTCATCATAAATACAAATCAACATATTATTGTCCCTAAAGCATACTTTTATTCAGGTATAAAGTATAAATAAAATTCGAATAGTCATTTGATCAAGTATATAATAAAATCCAAAATTATCTAAAAAAATAACAGTATGTCAATTAATCTGATAAATAGTTTTATAAGAATAGAAGAGAGAACTAATAAAATACTTTGATACTCATGAAAAGTGAATTTAATATGGAAGAAAAATTAAATAATTTAATAATACAAACAAATGAGTACGAAAATATTGACTAGATTAACTATTTATCTCATTTTGAGACTTGTTTGATTCACAATGTTTTGTTCACCAGATTTTCTTAAATAGTCTAAAATGTATTTCCAAATCACCAACTAACTGATAGAACTGATTATATGAAATGTTTTGGTAACTTTCACCAAAGTTTTTCTAAATTGTAATTAACAAATCCAGGATTTTTACGCACATCCCAATATGTATGATTGAATTCCCAAGTTTCAATACCATTTCTAATAGTTTTCCTAAACCATTTAGGTTCATGTTGTTCTCCAGTTTCTTCTTTTTGTTTACGTCGTTCTCGTTGCATTTGTTCTAAATTCAGTTTCATAGATTCGGCTAGGTTCAAGTTTCCTTCTTCTAATAACCTATTTTAAAATATTATAAATTTATAATTAAATAGTCAAATAACAAATATATGTATAGATATAAATAAAAAAAATAAAATAAAATTAAGTATAGACAAGAAAACTAGACATACTTCGCATCATTGATATTCTTTGCTTCTTGCATCAGATACTCTTAATGGATGTATAAAATGTTTTTAAAGAAACAATAAATCATTTTTTCAATAAAATGATTCAGAAAGAAGTTACTAATAAAAAGAACAATAGTTGTCATTTTTAACACACCCACTAAGAGTATCTGACCTGAAGAGCGAAGAATATCCGTGGTGCAAAGTATGTGTGACTTTCTTACCTATACTTTAATTTTTTTTATCTAACAAATAAAGAAAATAAAAAAATAATTAATGAAAAAAAAGTGTTAGAAAAATGTCCAAAATTTTTTTCACTTTATCAAAATTTTCTTGCGCTAAAATATTTCTCATATTATTGTCTCTATAAAATTAAATTTTCATAAGGTTTGGATCAAAAAATTATGGTTTCCAAGTCTTTTTTGTCAAATTTTGGGTAGTTTTTTCCTCCAAAAATTGAAGAATTGAGAAATTCAATGAATGACTTCTCTAAAGTAGAGAGAAATCCAGTAACAAAAAGTTGTTGATCGAGACTTTAGGACAAGTAATTCACAGACAAAAAAAAAATAATAAACATCATTGTAAAAACACTAGATACTAGAAACTAAAATGTTGTTTAAAATGTATGAATTGTAATTATAAATAAAAACTGCCATTAATAATTTTAGTAAAGACAAATTTAAGTTATTTTATATAATATGAGTCATGATTTGGACTAACTCTAATTCTAAAATTTAAACACCTACAAAAAATTATTCATAGAGCCGATTTTCATGAAAACTGTACATAGAAAATCACACGAGGACTTTTTCGATAAAAGAAATTTTCTACATGATTAAGAACTAAATGTTAAATGAGGTTTTGATTGAAAAATTTGATTTTCAAGATTTCTTTCAGGTTTATTAAAGCATATATGGCTAATAATACAATTGGAATTTGTATTAGATAAAACCTAACAAATTATAAGGTATTTCTAAAAAGCTATATTTACCCCAAAAGTAGTCAAATTTTTTCCAATTTGTATAACACTATTATTGATAATAAGTGAACATTTAAAGTTTTTAGTTCTATTAGTTTTAGAGTAATAGCTAAATAACTAAAATCAGTTTCATGAATACCTAATTTACAGCATATTCTCTTGTTTTACTTAATTGTTCAGCAGGTTTTTCTTATTTTTGGATAGTTTTCAGAATTTCAAATAATTAATATTATTATTATTATTACTATTACAAAATTTCTAGATTTTTGTTTCACTCAGAATTTAAAAGATTTAATTTATTTATATTTAGTTCTGGAATCGATAAGCATTTTTTTGTGTAGACTAAATTATTGTTTAAGACAATAGTCTTTTGGTGAATTTGGTTTAATACTGTTTGTAATACAACCCACTGGTTATCAACCTGTGTGTCATGACTCCCAGGGATGTCATCAGTTATTATTAAGAGAGCTACGCCCCACAATAGGAACTGAAACAAAATTGAAATAATACTTTGCTGTAACTTATAATTTTTTTTCATAATCACATTAATTTTATTTGATAAACTAAATAATATGTCTGTGGGTAAACCATTCTATAGTAGATTTATATCTGAGAATAACAAGTTTTTATTATCCTTAACACAGTAGCTGCTACGAGCTAGCCGGTGACCTAACATAGGTATAATATAGTAGTGCCATTTAGGTTTCTAGAGACCAAAATTGGATATTTCTTTATGGGCCACTTAGGGCACTGGCTGTTCAAACAACCCATTGTATTGAATATATTTTATTTTACTATGGTGTAGGTCGTAGAGGAGAAAAATTAATATTTTTTGAAAAAAAAATATGTAAAATATTCTAGTATTTTAATGCATTTCACGTAAATTTTAAATTTGTAATTTAAACATACAAAATAAAATAATAAACCGACCGTTAGGTCCCAATGTACCTTCTTTTTGATGTTAATTGTGTCCCAGTATATTTTGGGATTACGTAAATTGTGGCCTGGATATTTTTTGGGTTTATATAAATTGTGTCCCGTGAATTTTTTGGGTTTATATAAATTGTGTCCCGTGAATTTTTTGGGTTTATATAAATTGTGTCCCGTGAATTTTTTAACTTTATGTAAATTTCTTCCAATGAAAGCATAAATTATTATTTATGGTGTTCTTATAGACTGCTCCAAGGTCCAAAAAATTATATTTAAATCATGTTTAATAGTTAAGCATTGTGCAGTGTGCTGTGCTATGAACTATGACCTATCTATTTTTAAATTATTATCATGATATTGACATAAATACATTATTTACATTATAGTAAAATGTAATATTGTTTTCCAAATTTGTTTATATTTCTTCAATCCCAAAATAAACATGGGAATACCACAATAAAGCAGCAGTGTTTTTTCTATGGCCTTACCATAACATTATTGTAGTTGGTAGACAATTTAAACCTCTTTATGTTTACATTTATATATTTTATGTTTTTATGTTAATATGCTTATATCCCTATAATTGTTTGTACAAAATATTTATAATTGTATAATTATATAAATGTGGTTGTTTGACATGAATATAATTGTAGTTGGTAACTGGGCTGTCAGTGGCCACTAATATGTTAAAATGGTATTTATTAATTCAATATGATAGCTATTACATTTATCTTAATTTTTGTAAGGAAGCCATTAATTTAATTTCAGTATCAAAAGATCCATGGACCCAAAAAGGCTGAAAATCACTGAATTAATTAATGAAGAGATCATAGTAAAAATTAAATAATGAACTACATACTATCTTAAAAAAAATAAACCACAAAGTACAAAAACACACAGTACATAAATGATCCAAAATAATATGTTTATTCTCTGGTGTTGATAATTAGCCATTGCATTTATAAATTTAATAAAGATTAATACTCTTGTAATGTGTTAGTAAAAGGTAAAATAAAAGACAACAAATATAGAATAAAATGGTAATTACCACTTTCTACAATAATTGTTGTTCTTTTGTCTTTTATTTTATTTTAATGTTGAATTATTGTGTGATTTATACTTTTTATATCGGAGTTCAATTTTTGTTGTTTATATTTCATGTTTACTTCAGATTTTTTTTATGTAACCTGAAGATTGCTTAAGCAAAAACATGTAATTAACAATAATTTTTTACAACACTCTGGCCTTTGTGATTTTTATTTATAATTATACACATTACATTTATACCTTTGATCTGGTCGAAATCGAGTATCGGTTTTTGGTAAAATCTTAGCTGTTTCTAAATCAAGTTCATTTAATTCCATTGCAAATCTTGTAAATCCATAGTACAGCTCATAGTCTTCAGGCATTGTTCCTACAAAATATAAAAGAATATTAAACTTTACTATATTTATAAACATTTTTGTATTTGAAAGTACCTGGCCTCCATATACACTTTGCAGATGGTGCAACCCCACAATATAGAGCTTCATTCCATTTACCAAATAGTTTACGTACAACTTTACCTTCATTTTCATCAATTACAACACCATGTATTTCATGACGTTTGGCAGAAAAATAACTAGCCTGAATTTTAAACAGAATTTAATCGATTTAATATTTATTAAAGTTTTAAAATATTAAAGCATTTGTATTTTATTGGTAAAAAGTAAAATAATCTAAAGTAAAGTAAAGCAAAGATAAAGTATAGAAAAGAAAGACAGACAATATTCGGACCACGGGTATTCTTCGCTTCTTGGATCAGTACTCTTGATGGGTGTGTTGAATTCAAATAAAAGATAAATAATTTCTTCAATAATAGAATCCTGAGAAAATGAAGTTAATAATACAAAGACCAATAATAGTCATCATTTTTAACACCAGTGGAGAGAAATATGTCTGGCTTCTAGTCTATACTCCAAATTATCTTTACTATACTTTACTTTTTTTTACTATGCTTTACTTTACTATAATTTACTTATCTTTGATTTACTTTACATTTTTTTATTCAATAAATAAAGAAATGGAAAAAAAATTTATGAGAAAAAAAAGGGTTTGAAAAAAATGTCCAAATTCTTTTTCACATTTTCATATACTTTAATATTTGTCATATTATGGTCTATCTATGTTCAATTTGCATAAACTTTGGATTAAAAAAGATAGTTTTCAAGTCTTTTTTTACTTTTTTCAAAAATTTTCTTAAACCAAACTATTTCTCATATTATTGTCTATCTATATGTAAAATTTCATTAAGTTTGGATCAAAAAATTACAGTTTCTGAGTCGTTTTTGTCAAATTTTGGGTTAATTTACCCAAAATAAAAATTGAGAAATTGAAAAATAACCTCTCTAAAATACTATCTAGAGGAAAATCTGGTTTCAAGAAGTTGCTGGTCAAAGCTTTTCAAAACAAATATTTCCATACAAGAAAAGTGTTTAGTGAAAAAAATAACCATTATTGTAAAAACACTAGCTTCTTTGTTTTATCAGTTGATGTTATGGTTATTACTCATTTATGCTGTATTCTAATAGAATTACATAATCTATTTGAATGATGAAATCACTTATCACTCACAATGCCTATACATTAGTTTAATATCTATGCACATTTACCACCCTGCCCACATTATTTACTTCATAGCATGGCTATAGGTACAACTGTGCTTCATAGTTTATTTCTGACACATGCACAATAAATACATCAGGGAGGAACAGGTCTGCTTCAAATGCAGACTATGCATGTATAGGCTATAGCTCTATCCAGTGTGTATTATCTAAGATAATATCTTATTATGTATCACTTATTAAATGATTCAGAATTTACATTCAAAAATGATAACAGCTAAAATAATATTTTAACTAACCTTTACAAATGTTAATTTGCATGTAATATTTTTATCCAAATTAGTAATTTTTAATTCACCATATTGATCTACAGATCTCTGACCACCAAATAAGTTATGAACACAGGTTGTGACTTTATTCCATCTATAATGATCTTTGCTATCTTCACATAGTAACTGTACATTTACATACCCTAAAAATAAATTAAAGTTTATTAATATAATTAAATACAAGGAAAATATTTTTAGTTTTAACAAACCTGTGGGTTGAAACTCCATAGATTTCCCCCAAAACTTAGTTTTAATCCTAACATCTTGCCAAAATATAAAATTTTTTGATTCAGCATGACATACACTAACTGGTGGATGATGATTAACCTAAATCATAATGTATAATAAAAAATAGAAACAAGAAATTTTTGATAAAACTGAAGCAAATATTTGTAGAAAAATTGTATTACTTGTTCTGCAATAAATCTGAAACCTTTATCATCGCGAATACATTCATAGGTTTCACCCAAGAGTGGATTAAATGGTTTTGAACCTGCTCGATAATAACTAGATCCATAACTCGACACTGCAAATGCTGCCACATAAACCATGCGTTCATAGATGTCAGATTGTTCTGATGCTTTGTCTAAAAGTTCACTATATTCTAGTTCTTCACACATTCGCTAAATACATACACACATATACTTAAATATTATTTGAAATCTTTGAAATATTTAAATAAATAAATGTTTAATTATTCAATTGTATTCTAATTTGAAATATGATATTATTTATAATATTATGATAAAAATAAAACTTACAAATTCTAAACTTTTAAGACTTGGTAAATTTGTATTAAAAGATTTAAATAAATAAAATAATAATAAAATACAAATAAATTAATTAACCATAATTTTTTGTAAAAAAATTTAAGTTTAAAATGCCTACCTGTAACATGTTAAGAGGTTCATTAAGAGCTACTGGCATGGAAACTTGAGAAAGATCTTTACCAATGTTTTTGCATAAAAGATTCCATAAGGATAATCCTTCAGTATCAGGTTTTGGACAAGGAAGTTTAGTACGCCGTCCTGTCATATTCCTGATATCACCTGATCCTCCACAATCTACTATAAGAAAAAACACAATTATTTTATTATTTTTGTTAGCGTTATTTTTATAATAACACTAATTATTATACAAGTAAATTGATTAATTTTTAACTTATTGACTATTAAAATACAATTAATTTAACTAACATGAAAGTTACTACCCATCTTCCATTATAAACATTTAACTTTGATAGTTTGAAAATAGTATTTCTTTTTTTTAGAATGGAAAATGTCTTATCAGAGAATATTTTGTAAAATGTAGTAAGGGTGATTACTACTGACATACACATTGATTTTACTACTATAAAGGGGGAAAGTACAATCCTGTGTGAACTTTTGCCAGTGTGCAAACTTTAACAGAGTAGCCACTATTGAATGTGTAAAATATTTGTTATTTTGCCAACATTTTATATAAATAAAATGGTAATTTGTATGCATAATATACTAATAATTGTGTTAAATAAAAGATAACTAAATTTAAACACCTAGAAAATTAGATTAAATTAAATTTTTTTAATCATATTGATGAACAATAATTATTTGTTATAATAATACAATATTTGTAGATTCATTAAGATATAAATGTAGATAATAGTGCAAAAGTAATTAGCATAATATAAACTTTCTTTTGTATTTTTGGATCAAAGATTCTCGAAATGGTTCTAAATACAGAAAAACAATATTATTATTATTTTTTTTTAATTGGTATTCTTATGGAAAATAATTGGGTTTTGAGGCTTTGAGCTATTTATAGTTTTTAAATCAACTTTTCAATAAAATAGTCAAATAAATAAATAACGCATATAATTCATTATTCATGAAAGTGATTAATTACATTATATTGGGTGTCCCACAGAGGGTTTAGTGCAGTGTTTCTCAAAATTGTTTACGCAACTCCTTTTTTGGTGTTCTAAAGTCTCCCACCGTCCCCTTAAAATATTATTACTTTTAAATTATCTTTTTTTGGTCTATATATTTTTGAGGCCGAACAAAGTTATTAGCACCATATATCAATAAGATAATTCGGCCAGATAAAAAGTAATAAATCATAAAAAATGTGTATTTATTATTAAATATGAGTACCTATTAATAAGTATGTAATGGCAAATTAATTTAATTACTAACATATTTAATAATTTGTACATTACGATGATTTAACTGCAGAATGAAAATTTACATTGAAACAGTCTCCAATTTCTATAATGCCCCTCAGTCGAGCTTGTATAATCAATCGCCCTCTTGGGTAGTTCTAGCGCCCCTAAACGGGACGATATTGCCCACTTTGGGAAACACTGGTTTAGAGGTGTTTAGTTTAGACCATAGCTGATAATAAAATAACTTTATTCTTTTGTTATCTAGGTTATCATCATGGATACACAGAATAGGTGAAATTTCACTTATTCTGTAATGGGATAGCATAGAGTAATTAATATAATATATTAATTATGGATCATATACTATGAATGTAATCTGCATTGATAAGAATGATAATCTAAGGTGTGGTGGTATAGAGTAATATAGAGGAGGTAATACACATTGATAGCGAAGTTAGTCTCCGTTTTCAGAACTACCACTTCGTACGGACAAAATTATTGTACAGTAGAACCTCGATTATCTGTGTTTGCGATTAACCGTGCTCACTCTTCCGAAAATATAAAAATGAGTATGGACTGTAGATATATATTATTATATTATGTAGTTGTTATAATCGAACATTTTATATTTCATAATTCACGATATCGACAATCGTATTAATGACATTTTTGACGATAATATGAAGATAAGCAATATTGTACATCGATTAATATATATATCGAATCACCTTCAGTTTGATTTTGCCGAACGTTTAATAAAAATTAGAAGTGAAGTAAGGAAAATTATTTCATACCAAAATAAACAAAGACTGATAACTTCATATTTCAAGTTGACTGCCATGAGTACCAAAATTGATACTCACGTGATTTGTATCTAAGGCCTCAATATTTTAATCATATTCATTCTACACGCTTTGAGTACCAAAACTGGTACTCACACTGTTTGACTCTCAGGCTTTGAGGGTCAATTTTGGTACTCTTACCTTTTTGTGATTACGTCACTGAGAACCGAATATGATGCTCATTTCGTCTATTGGAATGGAAAGAGGAGAAAAAATTGAATTGATTCCTGCAAACGGCGTTTAAAATTTAATTTTTTTTCCATCTAAAAATAACTATGGCCTACCTATTACAAACGGTGAGTACCAATTCTGGTACTCATGGCAATTGTGGACAATTAAAAAAAGCGGACATACTTGGCACGATGGGTGTACTTCGCACGACGGGTGGTATTCTCTTGACGGGCGTATTAAATTTTAAAGAAACGATAAATCATTTCTTCAGTAAAACAATTCTGAACGAAGGAAGTTAATGAAAAAAAAGCCGGACATACTTCGCACGACGGGTGGTATTCTCTTGACGGGCGTATT
>JAIPRM010003018.1:0-27760 GCA_025469315.1 Stegophylla sp. TES_Ste_2020 | reverse complement strand
TGAAAAACTACCAAAAATTTGACAAAAACGACTCGGAAACCATCATTTTTTAATCCGAACTAATGAAAATTCAAACATAAATAGAAAATAATACAAGAACTATTTTTGGTGCAAGGAAATTTTGGAAATATGAAAAAAAAAATTTTTTTTCTAACATTTTTTTTTTCTCATTTATATTTTATATTATTAACTTCCCTCGTTCAGCATCGTTTTGTTGAAGAAATGATTTATCGTTTCTTTAAAATTCAATACGCCCGTCAAGAGAATCCCACCCATCGTGTGAAGAACACGCCGACGAGCGCGAAGTACACACTTTTTTCAATCTGAATCTCATTAATTGATAAATTTTATAATCCGCATAGGCAGAGTTCTCACGACGGACTCGCTCATTTCGGCCGGTGGTCATCATTTTCCCTCTTTGTTCGAAACTTTCAACGACGTACAGTGCTTTCGTCCAAAGACATTTGATCTGGGGGGAGGGGGGGCTAAGGAATACGACGCCAATAAAACTCGCGGTCCTTTCCGAACGACGACACGACGTTACTACACGGATTTTCGTTAATAATTAACAACAAACGGTTGCGTGTGTTGCAAGTATGTATATACGTTTCGAATGACGCGCCGCGGTGCGTGAAGAAACAAAATGCAACAGCAGCAGCGCCTTAAAAGATGTTGTTTTCATTTCCGTCTCTCTCTCTCTCTCGCGTATAACCCTTTTAGCGTTTTAATTCAAAACTCGCGCCCCCCTCTCGCCTACCCCTCCTAATCTGCCCGGACGTCAAAAGACAGAAACTAACGTTGTCGTCGTCGTCGTCGTGATCTTTTGCGCACAACAACAACCGCAATGTCAAAGATAACGTAAGTTTTACTGAAAGCATACGTGGAAATTGAAATTACTACTTACTAATTTATTAACAAATATGTAAAAGCGCGTTTTCGACGAACGGCTTCTTTGTCAAATCTATTTTTTTCGTCTGAAAAACATAATAATATGTAAGTATTCAGTTGTCTTAATCATATTCATGGGTGTGGCGTATCCTGTGATGAGTCATATCTAATTAATGAATTAGGTTTTATGGATTTTTTTTTTTTTTTTTTTTCAAACAATTTCATTGTGTATGTTAGTACACCTGCATGTGACTAGTGGTGACGCGCGAATTCCCGGGAATTTATTTACGGGAATATTCCTGAGATGGGGAATTTATCAGGAATATTATATTTAAAAAAAAAAAAAAAAATTGTTCAAAATATGTTTCAATTTTTAATAATTCAATTTATAACTGATCCGAATGACAAATGTATTTTTACTAAAAATATTATTCGAAAAAAGCTTTACATTTGGCTCTACATACATACAAAAAAAAAAAAAAATTAATATTTATTTTCGATGTAAATCTAATTTAAGTGTATACTAATCGTGAGTGTATTATTTAAATAATAATAATAATAAAAAAAAACATTTACATTTATAATTATTACTAATATGCTTAACAAAGCAGAGTAGATGCGAAATAAAGTAACTATAATACGGTTTCTTTATTACCAACTGTCTTAAACTCATATATTACTGATACAGTCATAATCGTTTAATTTATTAAATTTTTTTGAAGGAATATTCCCAAAAGGTTTGGAAATATTCCTTGTTCCGGGGAACGTTTCCCGGGGAATATTCCTAGTGGCCACATCACTGCATGTGACAATAATAATTATTTACGGGTAAAAAGAGACGCATTAGGAATCTTTTTGAGTAAAACATTTTTTATTGGATTGAAATTTTAAGAGATTGAGATTTTAAGCTATTATAAACAAATTTGAAGACATTTTTTTTTTTTTTTTTGGTGCTTTTTTTGAGTTTATTAAGTCATTTTTGCATTTTTTTTCAGGGCATTTTTAGCGATTTTTAAGGGCATTACAATCCCAGCCGTAGTAATAATATTATTAATTAATATACATTTCTGTTCTCTTTGTCTTTTTCATATTCTATTATTCGTATTGCAGCATATTTATGCAAAATTTTGAGTGCTAGAGAATCCCAAATCCCCGGTAATAATAGTGCTAGGGGGGGGGGCAATATTTCCCGAAATCAGGTCATGTGTATTGGGAAACGTTCTTTTTTTTCCTCCGTTCCGAATTGACAGCAGACGATATGTGTGTATTAAAACCCTGAGCCGACTTAAAAACGCGATATTTCGGTAAGTATAGCGAAATCGATAGACCCGCTCGTTTCGGGGCACTACCTGCTGCACAGCACAGTATGTGTCAGCGGAATCCACATATGCATATATGAACGTTATCCAGGGATAAAAAAAAAAAAAAAAATGGAAGGTTAGGTTTGGAATCGACGAATCCCCCGCCAAAAACCCCGTCACGCACGAGCGCCGCACACATACATATACAGGGTGATTTTCTAACCGTGCTCAAACACTTTTTCAAAAAGGTAAAAATGAAAAATTTGGATTTTTTTTTCAGGATGTTCAAGTCACTATGTATATTCACTACTCGTTTTTTTCGTGTCATCTCAAAGATTAGTCCTGTGGAAATACACATTTTTTTTTTTATTTTTTTTAAATAATGATCCCCTATTTTAAGTGTGCAATTTTATTCGGATTGTTTTTCTTGGGAATTTTGATCTGTTTGATATCGAAATTCGAACTAGTAATTTTTGAATATTATTCTAATATTCGAGTATTAATGGAAAAGAGTCTTAGACACGTGATAACTACGTGTTACGTAATTATTACGAATATACGATTTTACCAATACTAACACCGAATTAATTCTCAACTACCCGTTCGAATTTAGTTTTTCGAAATTCGCAGAAAAATCACCTGAACGAAACTTCGTTGTTAAAATTGGGGGGGGGGGTTATTGTTTGAAAAAATAAAGTGGTGTCTACTACCACAGCAGGACATTCTAAAGATGATAAATTAAAAAAAAAAAGAAGAACACGGTTTTTATTGTGCAATTCAGACATTCCAAAATTAAAAAAAGGCCGGACATACTTCGCACGATGGGTGTACTTTTTCCACACTTCCAAAATTTTCTTGCGCCAAAATCTTTCTCATATTATTTTCTATCTATGTTTAAATTTTCATATAGTTCGGATAAAAAAATGATGGTTTCCGAGTCGTTTTTGTCAAATTTTGGGTAGTTTTTTCCGAAAAAAAAAAAAATTTAAGAATTGAGAAATCCAAAAAATGACCTTTCTAAAATACCATCTATAGGCAAATCCGGTTTCAAAAAGTTACTGGTCGAAACTTTTGGACAAGTGTTTCCATACGATAAGTTGTACACAGAAAAAAATAATAATAATAAATAAACGTCATTGTAAAAACACTAGCTTCTTCACTTCGTTCAGAATCTAAAAAAAACCATTTACGATACTCGGGGGAAGTGAAGGAGGCACACGAAGCCACCCGTGATTTCATATAAACGTTTTACCGTTTTAGCACTCCCTCCCCCCCCCCAAAGATTTCGGTTTTAATCGCGCCAATGCGATTGGAGGGAAGTGAAAAAAGAAAATAGGTCACTGGGGATGGGCGATCTCCCGCCGCCAATGCCGTCGAACGTTATATTAGGTCTATACGTTTTACTCGATACTTCCGCCGTTACGAGAACGACGCGATGGCGCCGGCATAATGATCGCCCGGGCCGATCGGGATTGTGCGTGCACTGACGTATGAAATATTATATAATATACTGGTAGTGTGGGGAAATCTTCCCGACGACGACGACGACGACGACTCGTCGTTGTCGGGAAAGCCGATAAAATCGATCGGTGGCTGCTCGGTGCGTGGTTAGGTGATGGAAACGTCTGTCCCGAAACGCAACCCGGAAATTAGAAATAAACTCTTTGCGAGGGGGGGGGGTGTTAAAATAAAAACACAATTTTCGGGCATTGGTCCGACGTGTGATCTACTGTTATCCTGGATTTAAATCGATTTATTATCTGGTCTAAAGCCTTGTTGTTAAAAATGATACAAAACAACTTTTATTTATTTTGACTAAAACAAATCATTTTTGGTACATCCAAAGCTGGTAAAAACCAATAAAAATATTACTTTTTTACGAAAATAAGAATACACACTTAAACTCGAGTTAATCTTGTCGACTTAGATGGGCGTTTTAAGTAAACTGTTTTTGACAGATTAAACCCTTAATGTCCAGAGTTAAATTCAAATTACATTTTTTAACACGTTTTGGGCAGAAGAAATTGTTTTTTTTTTTTTTTTTTTACTGCAACTCGCGTAGGTTAGTTTTGGGTAGAGGCAGTTGACCTTTTTGTTTTCTTTTTTTCAATATTTTTTTCGAATAAATAAGAGAAAAGTGAAGATCATATGCCGTTAATGTGGTCCAAAATACCAAAATGCGTTTTTGATAACCTCGTTTGGAGGAGTTTTTATCGTGTAATTTAACGAGCAAAAAATAAAAATAAAAGTTTATCATCAAGATACGATTAATCTAATAGACACTAGCAGAGTGGGTTGTAAGCCGCAAAAAGCGCGCGTTTAGTGCAGTTTAGAGCAGTGTTTCTCGTGAGGTTATTTTTTGGGATAAAATAATCCTAAATGAAAGTATTATAAATCTACAGGTTACTGATACCTTCCTACACCTCCAAACTGCGTCTATGCTCCCAAACACCCCAATAGTTGCGTTGTTTGTCGGAAGGTTCAAATGGAATGAAGAATGTCGAAGAATTTTTTTTCTACGCTATACAGGAATTTTATGGAGAGAAATAGAATATACGATATAGTGTTGAGCGAAAATAAATAAAAAATTATTTAATTAAGTTAAGTTATTATATAGTTATATTAAATATTAAGTTTGCGAATAATTTATTAATTTTGTCGAGTACATCATTATAAAAAATGGTAATATTATGACTTTAATTAAAAATATTATTATAAAATTAATTGCAAACTTCAAAAAAATCTTAGAAAATGAATGGATTAACTTAGATTCACAAAATGGCTATTTTGAATGTTTTTCTCTAAAACTGTAGTATACAATTTAAAATTTGAAAATTTGGCTCCTAAAAAAAAAATTATACATACGTTTATTGTTGTGTTTCGCAATGCAATAGCGATAATTTTTCAAAAAATCAAAAGTTAAAAATTATTATTAACAGAACAAAAGTTATTGCATTTGTCAAATCGTATCATCCTGTATATAGTGGTAATGACGTCACACAGTCGTTACGCGTTATCGGAAATCGGAGTCTGCAGTGTTCTGATGGAGGCCACGGATGGAAAAAAAAAATGTACGTCTCAGAACCGTTTCTTTATATTTCTTTTTCACCGACGACATTCGTTTACAATAACAACAGTATAGAGCTAGGAAAATCGTAACAGTTTTTATTTACTTCCGGTCGGTAGGTGTTCACGCGGAAGTACCGCGTGTTTTCTTTGTGACGCTTATCGAGATGATAAGGTTTACGTTATATCAACAAAAAAATAAAACAGTTCGCGTACGCGTCGTATATATTTTAATGAACAAGTATCGCAGTGAAATACATAATATTTTTTTTACGATTTCCACTAAATCGCAATTATTATTATCGCACTGCGCTATACAGAATATTGTTCACACTCGCAATTGTGTTTATTACGTGCTGGCGCAGTATATTTTCCAAATGAGGTGATTTTATACAGTTGCCGAGTAATAAAACGTGAGAAAAATGTCGAGACGTTCCTGTTACAGGTTTACAGATTGATTGTTCTCCCCTAACGATTATTGTCTCAGAACTTACGTGTCCCGAGTTGAGAACGGATAACGAAAATCTCATCTGCACGAAACACAGACAGTGGTGTATCGAGGGGAGGGGCCAGTGGGGTCGTAACCTCCCATCGATCATATTTTTTGTAAATCTGAGAATTATCGAATCTCAGTAGCTTTGAAATGACAATATTCGGGAACCGATAAAATCTGGAATTGATTTTACATGGAATCGATATTTTTTGGAAACTTTAAATTTGGAATTAACTGAACTCGAAATTGTACCATTGAAACTGATATATGTGGAAAAGTTAAACCTGGAAACGATAAATCGGGAATAATATTCTTGTAATTAACAATAAATGTATGCTAATTCAATTATTGAACAATTATTTATTTATCCAATATAGTGTGTAAAATAACTTTACACACCTACAAGTTACGACTTGCTTAAACTTACTGGTCGAGTTACTCATTAATCATTAAGTAGAGTATAAAATTAACTTCTATTTTAATGACTATTTGTTGGTGCCCAGAAAATTGTTTCCACGCAATTCCGTTTCCAATTTCACAAGTTTTGTCGGTTCAAATAATATCGTTTCCGGTACGATATTTTCCACTGCCTACTGTATGAAGTTTTTCGGTTCAAAATTCAAAGATCCCCGGGGAAATAGTTTCAAAAAACATTGTATTTTCAAGTGAAATAGTTTCAAATATTTATCATTCGCAGAATTTCCCGGGTCTACGGTCTATACCTCGTCCTAGTGCGCGCGCGTGTAGAAAAAAAAAAAAAAAACGGTAATATTATTTCCGGTCAAAAGTCTACCGATCCGTTTTATTTTTTATGGACAGACACGATCCCTTTTTATTATATTAAAAATGTAATAATATAAACCGAAAGCGGCGTATCGTTCCAGCTCGAATTTTAACGACGTCGTTCCCGACTGAACGTTAAACGCGTTACGTCCACGACGGTAGTCTGCAATTTTTTTTTTTTGTAGGGGGGGGGAATTCGTTAATTGATAAAACGAAGACGTCCCCGCGGAGACGTTTAGCCCGAAAAGAATAAACTCACGCGGGCGGTAATTAAAACAGATTGAAACCGTTATGAATTGTTGATATTTCGTAAAAAAAAAAAAAAACCGTTTAAGTCGCTAGCCGCGGACCAGTTGACGGACGTTTTAAATTTATTTCAATTACATTAAGAAAAATAAATAAATAAATAAGACGATTCTGAGCAGAGTTTCAGTTTGTTCAAGACGGTTTTACTTAAAAATTATAAAGTTTGTTATTTTCATAAAAAAATATTTTTTTTCTCGACCAGTTTTATATTTCACAATTAACTGAAAAAAAAAAAATAGAAAAAATGTCTTTTTTTTCACATTTTCAGAATTTTCTCCCATCCCCCCCTAATATATTTCTCATTTCATCGTCCATCTATGTTTAAATTTTCATGAATATTGCATTGCTGCCGAATTTCAATTAAACTATTGAGAATTTCGAAAAATTACCTCCCAAAAGTACCATCTAGAGGTGAATTGTAATTAAAAAAGTTGTTGGTTGAAACTTTTAGGAAAGTCGTATGTCTATACAAAAACGTGTATACATTAAAAAAAAAAAAAAAAAAAAGGAAAAATACAAAACACTAAAAATAATTAAATAAATAAATAAACTTCATTGTAAAAACAGTAGTTTCTTCGTTCCACTCGGTATCTAAAATTGATTTAAGAACCTTTTGGCTCTAGATATAATGTTATATATAAAATATATTTTTATATATTTTATATTTATTCGTATGGCTCGTGAACATATTCATATGTTGTGTACTTATTATTTTGTACAACATGTTAGTCGGTATTTCTTTGTAAATGAATAGAAATAAATAAAATTTGTATGTCATTTTTATTTTGGCCAACATAATCGGTGTTCGTTGACTAACGATTTTATTGCTCGATTCACCGTATTTCGCATATCATACGATTTACCACCACCGTCAGAAGTCCGCGTCAAGTCGTGCCCGTAAATCATGAATTATTATTAATTCCTTCCGCGAATTCGCTTTTTGGTTGTTACGACGAAATATTTCCTTTTTTATTTTTTTTATAGCCATTCGAGTCAGGTCCGATACGAAATTATCGTTTTATAAATTATGTATGCGATTCGACGGGTTCCGTGGGGGGGGGAGGTAATATAAAATTATATTATACGCGAATTGAGTTCGGCCGTATAAAATTATATTCTACATTCGAATCGAGTTCGGGTTTACAAATTGGATTTGGAGGTGCCTGTAACACGGGAAACAATCATTTATTTCATTGAGGTCCGCGCTTATTGATAAATCGATGTTTGTACCATAGCACAGTGTAATTATTCTTGAAATCCCTAAAAGCTGGTAAAAAAGCGGGGGAAAAATGTACTTTTCCAAAATGTTTTTTTCTTTCAGGTCTTTGTAATTTCTCTTATTCGTATCCTGCATGATCTGTGTCATGTATTCTGTTCTTGGTCTTCCTCTTGCAACGCGTCCCTCAACATTTCCTTCAATTATTTTCTTTAATAAACTTTCATGCCTTAATATGTGACCTATCATCCTGCCTCTTCTTGTTTGGATGTTTTTCCATATTTGACGTTGTTCCTTTATTTTATATTCAGTACTTCCTTATTCGGTTACTCTCTCGGTCCATGGTATTTTAAGCATTTTTCTGAAGTACCACATCTCGAAGTCTTCTAGCCTATTTTTTTCCACTGAGTTGTCCAGGTTTCGGATCCAAAAATTGCTTCATTCCAAATATAACTTTTTACGAATTTTTTCCTTATCTCCAGGCTGACACTAATAGTAGGTAGTTAATATGTGGCTTTTGTCTTGGAAGGCTCTTTTCGCCTGTGCTATCCTGCAGATAATAATATTTGTTTTTGCTGCGACCATCTTCTGTTATATTGCTTCATATTAGCTTCTTATTTAGCAGATCGAAATCGCATATTTATTCACACGGTAATTATGAGTTTAAGTTTTGCGATTTGATTTCGTTCGCATAAATATCGCTTAGCATTTTTATTAAATCGTAATTTATTTACATTTCTAAACGAGACGAACCAATGAGAGAAACGGCGAACTCCACGGCCGAACGAATATTATTAATTATGCGAGTCCAAAGACGATATAATAATAATAATAATAATAATAATAATAATAATAATAATAATAATAATGTAGTTATACGCTTAAAACTTCATGGAAAGGCAAACAACGGAACGTGTTAAACGTCGTCGGTTAATATATTTTATTTTCGTCGGTGCGTTAAAAAATATGATTGCTATGAACGCGCGTAAACAAAAGCGTTTTAAAAGCAATAATAAAAATTCGACGACGAGATTTCGGAGAAATTTAGGAAAATTTTCGCCGAAGACAATATTGCGCGAGACTTTATGTTAGTAGTTTTTACGGTTTCATTAAAGTCTTTGTAAAAAGCAGTACAAAATAATAATAACGTTGAAAAAAGGAAAAAAAACCCTTTTGCACACACACACATACACACACACACACACACACACACAAGCAGCCGAACAAAAGTTTTTGTACGAGAAAAATTCAAAAAAAAATTCTCCGCTCACACACCACCTACTACTACCATACCGTAACCGCAGTTGAGTGAAAAAAATAAAATAAAAATACATATAAGTATTATAACGAAACTCTGTGCAGGGATGCGCGAAACCCTTCGAGTGTTTTGTACGTTGTGGGACGTTTTGAAAACTATAATAACAATATTAATTTGCGCGCACTCGAGTTCTCGCGACCGTCAACGTTGTAAATCGTGTACAATACACGAGTAGCCACTTATTTTTCGCGCGTAAGTTTTACTCGGTAAATATACCGAAATTTTTTGTACCAGTAAATTTTTTCTTTTTCACCAAAAAAATTAACCACCAACCGCTAAATTAAACGTTTTTATAAAACCTAAATTTATGACACACAAATATAATATTTTTAATATACAACATTTATGTAGTTTAAACTAAGGAGTAAGGATTTAGTATTTTGTATAAATATAATGCCATTGTGAATAATGTCAGTTGACAATAATACAATTATTATCTACAGTTCAGATCAACTTCAAAACAAGCAGATATTATGTGTTAAATCTAATTACAATATGTATTATTTTGTTAATCCGAGTTGGAATTATCTCTTGATATAAATTAATTCCTATAATTTTGTTATCAATTAAATTTTGTTAAATATTTGTTTAAATTGAATAAAAGAACAGCATTTTTTTAAATTATTTTATTAATTTAAGTTTAAGGTCATATCGTATGATATTTATATATATTATATATATATACATATTTTTTATGTGTATTATAATTTAAGTTATTGTAAAATAATTGACAACTTTATTGATAACATTTACCTTATTAAAATTATATATAAATATTTAATATATTATACTCAATGCACATCAATCATATTAAGTATTCTATTAAAAACATTTCATTTTATGCATATAAAAAATTTACTATCCTTATCTGCATCAATACTTAAGTCATAAAACAAGTAATATTATAACCACTTTGCTACATTAAACACTGGAACGATTGGAACGATTACATAATAATATAATATCGACTCGATACAGGGTGGAGGATTTTCTCGTTGCCATAATGAAGATTATGTCGAATTCGGTTTTGTTTACAAGACTAATCACGGAGACACGGGTTTTTTTATTTTATTTATTTTGTTATTTAATATGTAGTGCAATAACTATACATTGATTTTATTTTATTTTTATATACCTATACATCATAGGTTTTTAATTTTATTATTGAAAAATTAATCTTTAAAAATTTTATTATGTTTCATTATGATTTGTACAGTTTGAATACGATTGTTAAAACTATTTACCTATATAAATTCTCTAAATTAATTTAAAAGGTCTGTCTTTTAACATAAACAAATGCAAATTATCATCACGTATAATACAATATTTAATTTAATTATAAGCTGAACAATAAAGTATATAAAGTCATTTAAATAATTTAGTTATTTATTTATTGAAATCATTTCTCATTTTAAGAATTACTTTTGATTCATTACGCGCACATCTTTCAAATTGCATAACCTTAATGCTTTTATAAATGCATATTTTGCATTTGTTAAATGTTAACAAGAATATGCTTCTCTTATTCGGTAATCAAATAACTCTTTCGTACTCGAAGTCTCGAGGCGGTTCAAAATCTTTTCCTCCGTTTTCTGTGTTATAAATTAAATATTGAGCGACAACGGGGTCTTTCGATTACAATAGCATACGAATACCGTATTGCCATATTTTAATTATTTAGAATTATTAAATAATAAGCGAAGTAACCTTTATTATAATATCAATTTTATTTAAATAATTATAAAACCACTCAATAGATTTCCCTTAATAATTTGTTGGAACGATTAATATAACGATTTTATAGATCGTGACAGTTTTTCCGTTAATAATGTCTCGTGGATTTATTTATGATTATTAATAACAATAGGAATTTCACTAAGAAAGCTAATCTTCGTTGTATTTAATTTTACTACTGTAAAAATATGTTATGATATGTTTGTTTTTGATGAAATTATGCTAAGCGACTTTTTTTTCTTTATCATTCATTGCAGTTGTAGTTCTAAACTTAAAGTTTTTATTACACTACTTATTCTATATACCTATTTAATTGCATTATAAATGGAGATTTTCTGTCAATAATGAAATATTAAATACTGTTACTATCTAGAAAAAGAGAGAAGGTTTGATAAATATAGTACTTTTTTTAATGCTAATTAAGTTTTTTTTTTTTTTTTATAATACTCTCATTTTTGTGAAAAAAATTTTATAATTGTACTTAATGGGTATTGTTTGCTATTAAATGAAGTTAGGTTTTAGTTTTTTTTTTCTCTACAACGTGTTTGAGTTTATTATAGAACTATGACATAAGTCTCATTTAATTTTTCTTCACATCATAAATGCAGTTTATACACATTATTTTTGTCGAAATAATATCCGAATACCTAAAAAATAATTTCACAAAACTAGTTTTAGCTGTTTTTGCGATAAATCTAAAATTAAAATCCCAGCAACAACTAAACAGACTGAATATTTTGACTCATCGCCATCCTAGATCAGACACGATAAAATTATCACAAAAAAATATCAGCGTTGGATGTAGAAATTTGAAAATACATAGTGAACTTTTAGTTTTTTTTCCCCATCGATAACGGATAGTTGGAGGCATTCGCTACCTTGTTATTTTTTACAGCGAATGTAAAACTTATATTTTGCATCCCTTAAATATCGAACGACAACAAAAATAATTTATTCACTTTATTAATGTCTCCCCTCCCTCCCCGATGTCTGCGTCCTCCACCGGGTGAAATGTTTTTGTTTCCAAAGAATTCCGAATAGATACGAATCCGACACAATCAATATAAATATAATTTCACGAAAGTTCCATTTTTTTTTTTTTTATACTTTAGTTATTTTTCTCTTGATTTCTAGTAGTCTTATCGTCTACACCAGTGTTTCCCAAACTGGGCGATATCACCCCCACAGGGACGTTATAACCATTGAGGTTACAAGCTCGATTGAGGGGCATTATAAAAGTCGGCAGTGACTGTTTCAATGTGTATATTTATAAATAGGTATTCATACTCAATAATAAATACATATTTTATGTGATTCATTACTTTTTATCTGACCGAAATCATCGTATTGATGCTAATAGCTTTATTTGACTTAAAGAACATATGGACTAAAAAAAGGTACGTATAATTAAAAGAAAATTTAATTCAAGGTGGGTGGTAGGAGATTTTAAACATTAAAAAAGGGCGTTGTGTAAAAAAAGTTCGAGAAACACTGGTCTACATGGTAGGACGACAAACCGAGTCGGTGACTGAATTATTTATCGTGATTTGTTGGGATTTCGCGTTATGACGAAGGCGAATAATAATTCCCTCGCCGCGCCGCACGAGTATTTGTTTAATTTTTTTACGAGCTCCACGAGTCTTGTTTGTTTTTTGCACAATAATAATGTATACTACCTACCGGAAAAAAACGTGGTTGGGCGAGGCGGGGGCGGAAAAAAAGTTCAAAAACTAAAAGCAGAAAACGAACAATGGAAATTATTTTACTACTAGCAGCAGTGCCTTCGTGCTGTTCGCGGAGAAAAGTGGACGTTTCGACGCTCGCGAGTAGTTTTTTAATGGTTTTCGAAGAGCAAAAAACGCTTTTATGACTTATTTTCTCGAGTTTTTTTTTTTTTTTTATTGTTCTTCGATTTTTGTCTTATCCGTGACTTGGCGGCCACAAAGTAAATTTATTATTAACGTACTCTGAATACTCGTATTTAAACTCGCAAATGACGAGTTACAGCAATAGTTACACTAACTTGTCCAAATCATCTTTAAAGCTATCTTTTTTTAATCTAAACTTTATGAAAGTTTAAGTATAGATAGGCAATAATACGAGAAATGTTTTAATGTGAGAAAATTTTGAAAATAAGATTATCAATTAAGTATTTTCAACAGCTGCAAGTTTGGATGAAAATAATTAAGTCATTTCAAAACTATAAGTCGAGACCCCTCTTTTGGCTCTAAAGCCAAAACGATCTGAATGACAACGAGTTAAATTTTCAATTTCAATTACTGAATTTTTAAATGGAAAAAAAAAACGATATTTGGGCAGGATCACATTAGATTAAAGTTGGATATTTTTTTTTATAATTATGAGAAGAGTGTCTTTACACCAATAGTAGAGTGTTATTATTAATTTTCAAAATGTTAACCGTTTCGATTAGCGTATGTGCAACTAATCATACTTTTTTTTATGTCTAGTAACACCTAACTCGAGGACGAGATTTAAAAGTAAAACTATTTTTTTTCAAACAACTTAAAACTTTTCTTAACGCGAATTAATATTTCAACGAAATTGTATTCGAAATATGAATAAAATAATTAGTTTGTTCTACTGAAATTGAGTTGTGATTGCTTTGTATTTGCTTTAAACAAATTACGAGAAAATAATTCAGGAACGAAAAACGTTCCTGAAAATATCGTTTTCCGTACTCGCCTGGGCTATAAAGAGTGGGAAAAAAATATAGTAATTTGTGATCAGTACATCAAATAAAAATGTTATTTTTTTACAATACTGTTGGTGCTACATGATTTCTAAAATAGTTTCCACGATAAACAAAATAAACAAAAAATAGAGTCACCAATCGATCGTATACTTAATTCTCGTACAATTTGATATACGACATCATTTGTGCTCGGTGGTGCTAAAAATGAAAAAAATAGTGTGATACTTACATATTTTTACTGCGGAATTTCGGAAGTATAATAAAAAAATATGATTACTTCAAATCTACGTTTTAATATTATAATAATATTTCTTGCAACATTTTACCTTAAAAAGATATGTCACACTATTTTAATTTTTCATTTACAGCACCACCAAGCACCACAGTAGTGCAAAAATGAGAAAAATGATGTCGTACATCAAAATTTAATCGTATGATACTCGTAATTCAGTAAACGATCGAGTGGCGACAATGTTTTTTTTTTTTAATTATTACGAAAACTATATATACATATTTTTTTAAAAAAAATCACTTTACACCAATAGTATTGCAAAAAAAAAAAAAAGAAAAAATAGTGCACTGATAAGGAATTTCATACGGTTTACCACACTTTTTTTTCCACCCTGTATAATAGATTGTTATCGTGTAGTACACAGAATTATCGTGTGTATTATATGACCGTGATGAGGGTAGGGCTATAAAGTTAAGCGTCTAAGTATACGTTCGAAGGACAAATAATAATTTATAGAGTATACTTACTAGACTCGTGTACAAGTCGTAATGGACTACTCTCTAAAGTTCTACGCCGAAAGCTTACGCCTTCTGGGTTTTCGTTGCAGCTCCGGAATCAAACGCAAAACTTTATCTCTAGATTATTGTTGTAATTATTATTATTGCGGGTTGTCGTCAAACCTGTAAACTGTAAACTCTGATACAAATCTGTAAAACTTTTCGAGCGGATAACTTTTCGAAGACGACAAAACCGTAGTGAATTGTATGTGTGTGTGTGTGTAATGCTAATGTTTTTAGACTCGAACGAATTGAAGAAGCTAGTGTTTTTACAATGATGTTTATTTTATTTTTTTTACATTTTTTTTTCTGTGTACAACTTTTCGAATGGAAATACTTGTCCAAAAGTTTCGATCAGTAAATTTTTGAAACCGGATTTGCCTCTAGATGGAACTTTAGAGAGGTCATTTTTTGAATTTCTCAATTCTTCAATTTTTTTTTGGAAAAAACTACCCAAAATTTGACAAAAACGACTCGGAAACCATCAGTTTTTGATCAGAAATATATGAAAATTTAAACATAAATAGAAAATTATATGGGAAAGATTTCGGCGCAAGAAAATTTTGGAAATTGAAAAAAAATTTTTTGGACATTTTTCTAACATTTTTTTTTCTCATTTATTTTTTATATTAATAACTTTCTTCGTTCAGAATCGTTTTATGGAAGAAATGATTTATCGTTTCTTTAAAATCCAATACACCTGTCAAGAAAATCCCACCCGTCGTGCGAAGTAGGTCCTATTTTTTTTTTTTACAAATAGTTTTTTATCGGGATTTCTTTTTTTATGCGTTTCATTTTGAAAACGAATATTCATCCGTCGAATTAATTTGCACGCGTTTTAATTGCACGGAGAAAACGATCACGGCGGAGACAAAGTCGAGCGACGGATTTAATTTTACGCGCGTTGGCGCCTATAAAACTGGTGCACGTAAAATTGTAAACAATGACCGTCGAATGCAATATTCGCAAAATAAACGAATCGTTTTCGCTCGAACGGTAAGGAACGGTGAAGGACGCGGGAGTGGGGGAAAATTCCTCCACTCCGACATAAGTCTACCGACGGTTATGTCGGCTATTCCTATTGGCCATTCCTTTTGAGTTTCAAAAAAGACCGTTTTTTCGCCGTTAAAACACACTCGAAACTTTTGAAGTCACTAACGATAATGATGTAAGGTATAATAATATTATATATTTTACAGGGAATGCAATTTCGGAATTATTAACCCTTAACAGCACGAACAGTTTAATTTATCACATGCAAATTCCTGAGTATTTAATTAAATGAAATTCACCCCGGATTATTGTCAAGTCGAAACTTTTGCAGAGAATATTATTTGTTTTTTTTTTTTCAAATATTTTTGTTATGTTTCGATAAATTTAAATGAAACTTTTGACTGTGGAAAATACGACGATCGATAAATATTTTTCACCCCTAAATGTCAGTCGTCAGTATAAATAACGAATTTTAAATAATTAATTTATATTATATCTATAATATTATTTGCATGGCATGTCTGTTTAAATTAAGTTACATTTTTAAATTGACGTTGAATTAATTAAATATTAAATGTTTCAACTTTAATGCAATGAAAATGAAATTTATGAACGTCTTGGATACATTTTAATCATTTTTTCGTAATACGATTTGTAAACAAGTTACTGTTTGTCTCGACATTTCTTGTATTCCTAAAAATAGTCAATAATTTATTATTTCATAATTTCAAATAAAATGAACAAAAACTAAATAAAATAATTATTAATTTGTACCTTTTTTTTTTTTAAATAAAAACAGCTCGTTTCCTTATAATTACAGTTAGGATTTTGTAAATCTATAAAACTATATTAAAAGAAAAAAAAAAAATCATTTAAAATGAAGAGACAAAGTACTAAAAATCCTACAAAAGAGCATCAAAAACCTTGAAAAAGCAACCAAAAAATTCAAAAGTCATTAAAAAAACAAAAAAAATCAAATAAAATTAAGTGCATTTTCTTCTATTTACCATAAATCGAATTTATAGCTTCGTTTTAGATCAATAATAATAATAAAAAAGCCAAATACCTATAAAATGTGAACTCTAGTAATGATTGTCAAATTATTCTTCCAAATATGTTTATTTTGAATTTATTTTGAAAAATGTTGAAAAACTTAAGTATTTAAAAATAAAAAATTCTCCTTAATGATTATTGTTTAATAGTTAGCCTGTGTAGTTAATATTAGCATACAAAAAAAAAAAAAAAAATTGTGGGCTCCTGTTTTCTTCAAAATCCAACTATGGTTCTGTCACTGAATTGTATCGACATGGATATTATTTTTAAATTATTTAATATATAAATTATTATTTCTCGCTTGCTGATGTCAGGCGAAGCAAGTAAGTACGCTAAACTAAATTTTTTACTAATAAATATGTTCGTGGATTATGGACGTAGTAACCCTGCACGCTTTAAAAATTGTTTTTTTTTCTAAATGTAATTAATTAAAATAAAATCGAGTAATTAGTCTTAATTAAGTCTCGTAATTTAAGCACTTTAATCGATGTTTTGAAATATTTCCGTCTTAACGATATTATATATTTTAGTAATTTCACCAAACGATAGCAAAAAAAAAGACTTCATTCACTTCAATTGATTAATCGGTTTATATCGTTTTATTTTTATTTTTTTTTTTCCTGTAGACTCTAAGCGGATGATAGCACTTGGTGTTTTAACGATGATATTTATTTCGTTTCGTTATTTTTATGCAAAGACACTTATTTTGTTTGAAAAAAAAATAAAAATGTTCGAATCGGTTCGTGTTGCTCTTTATATAGATCATTTTTCGAAATTCTCAACTGTAATAGTTGAGAATTAAGTATCATTTGAATCTTATTTCGACCATTTGTATTGGCGTTTTGTACTGATCATGAAATCAGTGTAACAATAGGATAATATTATGCAAAGTGGCGCATTTTCGAAGTTCCGAAGAGTTTTTCGGGAAACTTGCTGATATGTACATCGATCCACAGGTCGTACGCGTCTATTTATAGAATTATTTACTCACCCAAATTCAGCACTTGCACCCCACTGGCGTTTCACTGCGAACGGCTTGTGATGTATACGTCGTGAATGGCCGAAAAACAAAAACAAAAATTCGATTTGAAAATATTGTAACGTTATCGGCTGAAATAAACAAAAAAATCAAAAAACAAAATAGATTAATTTCGACGTATAAAATTAATACAATACATTGTTGAATATCACATAATTTCAACGTTTAACAAACAATATCACCTCCTCCCTCGTTTTGCATTGAAACAATTTTACAGGAAAGAAAAAAAAATTCAACTGTAGAGTTTATATATTTCAATCGTATACCAACAATCGATATAATGTCATATAAAATAAATTTCACGTGCTTTCAAATCAATTCTCGAACTGATTAACCTCTTTGTACTCGGTTCGAGAATTTTATATAGTATACGTTACGGTTGAGTTGTACGAGTAACCAAAAACACAGCTTAAAAGCTAAATTATATTTTTATGTTTTGGAAAAACGTAAAATTTATTTCCTTTCAAAAATTTCGTTGTTACTCCGCAATATCAATAATTCGGGCAAAATAAAAGCTCTCGTTATGCCTTTTTAATTATAAAAAAGCCTAATACAGTAAACAAAAACTATTTCAGACTGACTTATTTATTACCTACCAAGGCTAATTATTAAAGTCGTGAGTAAAAAACGAGTCATAAAACGCGCGAGACACCTCCGACAAACGAAACTTAAAGTCTTTTGTCCTGTCGATAGTGTAGGCGTAATCAAGGAGAGTAGAGTGGAAGAGTCCTCTTTAAATTCCGAGTGGATTGAAGAAGCTTATATACGATTTTACAATGATGTTTATTTTTTTTATTTTTTCCCTTTTGTGAACATTTCCGTATGGAAATACGCGTCTTATCCAAAAGTTTCGACCAGCAACTTGTTGAAACCGAATTTGATCCTTTATAGAGGCCATTTTTTAGAAATTCGCTTTTTATTTTTTTGTGAATGATGTCTATCACAGCATAAAATTTTCACTTTCATAATATAATTTCATTTCGCTTTGGTTGCTGTAGACAATTTATTAATTTTTTGAATATTATGGTAACCGTGGTAATACAATAGTCAATAAATGTTTATTATTTTTAATTTTATTTATTTTCAACATCGGTAACCGCCGTAACGAAATCTCCGCTCATAGTTGTTTCATTGAAGGAACAGTTAATTACTTCCCCCTCCCTCCCCCCAATGTTCAAGAGGGTGTGTTAAATTTTTGGATTCCAGTACTGAGTTTTATACATTTTAGACGTATTATAGACGTACATATTATGATGGATAAAACGTTTTTCATACAATATGTAACTACCCGACCCTGCAAATATTAAGTCCTTATCCGCGGTAAACTCCTGCGAACGTCACTGCAGTGTCCTGTAGGTTGATATTAATATAGTGGTGAATTACTGATGTTTTGACGAATTAACAGCGAACAAACGGACAAACCGTAAAAACGTTTACGATTTAGCTATACATTTTAACGACCGTGTTTATTATTAAATTATCGATGTTGTTATTATTATTTTCATTGTTATTACTACGCATATTGTTTTACTGTTATTCCTATGAGCACTAGCGAACACGTCCACGGAATTCCTCCGCCATACGGCCCTATACAGGTGTATAATACAGTCGTGTTTTATAAAATTGAAATCGTTATTTATTTATTTTTTTTTTTTTTAAATCAGGGACGAAAAATGTTGTTAATATTTCAATTCTTAGATTCTGAGTGAAGCTAGAGTTTTTACACTGATTTTTATTATTGAAACACTTTTTCGTATTGAAATAATACTTGTCAAACATTTCTCGACCAGTAAATTTTTTAATCATTATTTGCCTTCTAGATGGTAATTTTTAGGAGGTCCTTTTTCGAATTATTTTTTCAAAATTTGAGAAAAACTACCCAAAAATTTGACAAAAAAACTCGAAAATTATTTCTTTTTAAAATTCAAACTTTACGAAAAATCAAGCATAAATAGATAATAATATGAGAAATATTTTGGCGCGAGAAAAATTTGAAAATATGAAAAAAAATGTTGTTAATTTTTTTCCAAACACTTATTTTTCCATCAATTTTATTTTTTATTTTTAGTAAAATTGTCTTCTTTTACTTTTCTTTATTTATTGGATAAAAAAATATTAGGTAAAGTAAAGATAAGTAGAGTATAGACAATAAAGTCGGACATACTTCGCACCAATGAGTATTCATCGCTCCTCGGGTCAGACGTTCTTGGTAGGTGTGTTGAAAAATTACGACTATTATTGTTCTTTATATCATCAACATAATATTTTGCTCAGAATCGTGTTATTGAAGAAATTATTTTATCGTTTCTTCAAAATTCAACACGCCCACCAAGAGTATCTGACCTCTAGGAGCGAAAAATATCCACGATGCTTTTTTTATTTTTATTTTCATCCAAGTTTTTTTTTCGTCGCCACAGATTACAATATTAGCTTAGCCGACAACGACACGTGTAATTTAGATCAGGTAACACGTCCGTCCGTTCGGACGTGACCTATTTCGCTTATGATTTTGTCGTACAGATAAAATTGCGCGGATATTATGTACCTTCCGACGGGGGTTTTTTTTTTTTTTTTTTGCCACAGTCCGAAACGCTCTTCTGTTATCTGTTATCCAGACGCAATACGATTTGTTCCGAGCAAATGGGTTTTTGTGTGCGCTTTAAAGTTCAAAAACTGTAAGCCATAAACGTGGTACACACGAGTGCTACACAATAACGATGGTGTACTTACACTTACCCCCCCCCCGCGAATAACGACGAGAAAATGCGATTAGAACGTTCGGAAAATAAAGAGTTATGTCACGAATGATCTAAGAGTGAAATGAAACGCGTACCTACAAAATACATTATTATTTCGTCTACTATGAAACTAAAACGATAATAATTGAAAATCAAACGGATATAACGACCGCGGGACACGAAGTAGGTCAGCGGCGTGGATACGATTTTGTTCTAACAGGGCAATCCACTCGCATTTAGGAAATAATACTCATTTTTATTACTTTTTATTTTAATGAATTATATTTTTTTTATACAATATTTTTTTTTTCATTACAATGTTCTGTGACATTATTAATTATTACATAATATAGTGTTTCAAAATTGTTTAATAAATGATTTATGATAAATTATTGATTAGTTATTTTAAACATTTAATTTTCGAGTTATTTAAAAAAATTGGTCTACGATTTATTTTCATGTTGTCAAAATAATAATAATAATAATAATGAAATAGGTAATAACATATGTAATCATCAAATCTAAAAATTAAAGTAATTATTTATTGTGCACATATTTTTGTAAAAATATGAAATGACACATTTTATCAAAAATTACTATAGAAATAACGGATTTTGTAATGGCAACACAACCACGGACCCCTAAAACTGACCCATGGACCACTGGTGGGGGGGGGGTCCACGGACCACCAATTTGGAACCACTGTTGTACATTATAAACGCATAAAACCGATTGCCTGTCGAAACACAAACAATAACCGAATGTTTGCCAGAGAATCGCCGTGTGAACAGTAGGAGAACAATTTTATTCCCAGCAGTTTACTCATGTTTGTCGCGGTTTCTCGTGGTCGTGTCCCTCCCCTGAGGCCCGGGGCTCGGATAAACTCGCGAGTGCGTTTTAACGCGGCAACGAGTGTAACACAATTGTAGTAGAGGGAGAAAAGAGGGGAGGGTATTAGTACCTAAGTCTCGCGCGTCTTGTTGTTGTTGTGTGCACATTTTCGTAGACGTATAATAAGGCGTATAACTTTACAACAACCGAAACGCCGCCACAGCCTCCGAACCGGGTTTGTCGGAAGGCTTATACGATTTCGGTGTACGTAAAACCATCAAAGCGACTCCTCCACGACCATAGTGCGTTCATCCCGTCGCTAATGGTCCGTTCGCGAGACCGTTCTCTCCCCGTCCGCGGTTCATAACGTCACTCCCGGTAAAAACTTCCACCACCACCACCGCCACTGCCTAGCCTAGCTAGTTAAACGCTTTGGATGAGCTGCCGGACGATAAATTTTTGTTTGAACTCCTGTTATGAATAATTTAAAACAACTACCTCCATTTTTTACGGAACGAAATACATTATTTTCTATTTTTTTTTTTATTTTTATGCACGGTTTTTAAGTTTTTTTCCTTTTTTTTTTTTTAAATAGTATCCTTTATTTTGATCACCAAAAGTGAATGGAAGTATTTCCAAAAACTAAATTGTCCGATAAATCGAGTTTTTTGGTTTCTGCGTTTTTTTCATTCATTTTTTTTATTTTTATTTTGTGTGTATGTACTTTTTAGTATAGAAATCTTTATTCAAAAGTTTTGACCAGAATCGCCTTTAAATAGTGATTTAGAAATATCATTTTCTAAAATGCTCAATATTTTTTCCGAAATTTGACAAAAACGCCTTTAAAGCTATATTTTTAATCCATGTTTTATGAAAATTTAAATGTATATAGACTTCTCTAGTAAAATATATTTCTGATAGAACATTTTTTAAATGTTAAGTCTTATTTTATTCTCATATTTTTTTGTATCACATTTTTTTCATCGACATTTTTCTTTTTTCAGTTAATAGTGGAATAAAAAAACTGGACGCGAGTACAAAATACGAGTATACATATTTTTTTAAATTTTTAAAAATATTTTTTACGTTAAATTGTTTTAAATAAACTAATAAAGCTCAGAATCGTTACTTTAAAATTCACCAAGTCCGGTTTTAAGTTTTAAAATTCTTTTGTTTTATTTTACAATATCATTCTTTATTCTGCCCGTCAATATAAATGAATTCATGACTGTCAAACGTTATAAATTTGTGACACCTAAAAGTCCAACAAACGAATAAAGAAATAAAGTTTGTCACAGTCGGATCCGAAAACGCACTCATATCGTGTTTCGTTTGAAAAAGTTACGAATTAGTTTTAATTTGCCCTTACGACTTTACGCACTGTGATTGCCCTACTTACCCGGTCGTACACTTTGTTCTTACTTTTCGTTAATTTATTTGTTCAAACAATAATATAAATATATTATGCAAATACTTTATCCGCGCGCGGATCGATAAAGAACTCGAGACCTAACCTAACCGCGCGATCAATTACCGGCACCACGGTTTTAACGCGTTTCGTATGCAAATCGAATGTCAAACGAAATCCCGACAATAATTTGTCGTTCCGTCCGCTGATGGTACCTATGTCATAGGTTCCCAAAATTTGGGCATTCCAACATAATACAATTTTTGAAAAACAATGAAAAGACCGAACACACTCGTCCTACTTCACACCATGGGTACCTTATTCTTGATTCCTCGGGCGGAATTTAGAGGATGTGTAAAATGTTAAAAAAAAAACTCTAAATGATTTCTTCAATAAAAAGATTTTGAGTGAAGCTTTACTTTATTTAAGAAAACATTTAACTGTACAAATTATCTACTCGATTCTCTCCCCCAACCCCTTTAAACCAACACCCGTATTAAAATTACCAATACCAAACACTTAAGAAGACGTCACAGTTGCTTTCGTTAATCTTCACACCCGTTAACAAATCTGTAGAGGGGATTGTTTTCTTACTTCGATTTTTGAATTATTCTTCCGTAAAGAAGTAAATACAGCGATAGACAATATAGAAAAAAAAAAAAGACCTAAAAGAATTTTATTTGTGTTCAACTCTTTATTTTAACCTAAATGCCACAATTTTAGATTCTGAGCGAAGGGGAGAAGTTAGTGTTTTTACAATGATGTTTATTTTTTATTTTCTGTAAACATTTTTTCGTTTTGATATACTTGTCCAATAGGTTTCGATCAGTAATTTTTTGGAAACCGGATTACTTGTAAATACTTCAATTTTTGGTCTCTCAGAGTCTTTATGAATAGCTGAGAATTGAAAATGTGGAGAATTTTTCGATTTCTTGACTGAAAAATTTGTTTGTTATTAAATTCTCTTTCAAGACCTGGATTCGGACAGAGACCTGAGATTTGGAACATACGACCTGTATCGTATTTTCCACGTACTCATATTGAATTATCGATTTATAATGATTAATTCTTAATTAATTTAATTGATTATTCATAAAATAATTATTAATTAATCGATGATAATTTAATTTTAATTTAATTTTTAATAAAAAAATTAAATTAAATCATTTTTGAGTTAATTTATAGTCGTTTTAATGAAGAATTTATACATTGATTCTTTAATTATTTCAACAAACACCCACCATGGCCATCCCTTCTGATTAATGTATACTATTAACTCGTATTTTTGTTAATTAATATATTTTAATTGTAAACCGGTTTACTGTCGCATACTATTATCTCTCATAGAGAGTACCTTTGTTCAATTAAATGTTTGTGAATTATTGTTAGTATGCGTTTCAACTGTCAATCGCTTATATAATAAATTATGTCAAGAATAAAATATATTGTTACCTTGTGGGTGTGTTGAAAATGATGACTACTATTGTTCTTTATATTATTAACTCACTTTGCTCTTAGCTTCTTTAAAATTCAACACACCCACCATGAGTATTTGACCAGAGGAGTGAAGAATACCCCTTATGCGCAGTATGTTCGGCTTTCTTGTCATTACTTTAGTTATCTTTGCTTTACGTTATTTTACTTCATTCTACTTTTTTTTTTTTTTTCACCCTTAGACACTAAGGGATGGATTTTTCTATTTTTATTTATGGTAACTGGATCACGGTCGATTTCATCAATACTGTTAGATAGATCGGCCACCGTTTTATATTATTACGGCTCGGACTTATTTGTACTAAGAACATCATGAATGAATATTCTTTCTTTGAAATTAAACTTAAATTGCCTATAAAAAAACATCGAATTAAAATCTTTTTCTAAATTCGTTAAATTTTCGTCGCTTTTACATCCATTGTGGTGTTCGGGTAGGTTGCTTAAACGCAAAACCAAAAGACATCGGTCACGAATACCCGTAGTATTTCATTTCAAATTAAAGCGGAGCGACGTCGTCTAAAACAGAATTTTACCGCATTAAATTTATAATTACAATTTAAATTTAGTGAATGCCGTGAAATATGGTCTCTGCACCGAAAGACGGATGATTATATTTTTTACGTCTCCGAGCGTCAGAAATAATTTTTTTTAATAGACGGCCATTACCGTGTACACACAATAGGCGTAGCGTTTTATCGCGAAAGCTCTTCGGACGAATAAAAATACGGAATTCTAACGACCAGTCATGGATTCACCAGCATGAAAAGGTTTAATAATACACCTCTTTTGCGCGGAATGACGCCGAGTCTTTTAAATAATAGCTTACAATCACTGTCCCGTACGATCATTAACGATCATTTACTATTATTATTATTTCATTTATACCACTAAAACCGGAATGACAAATACGTGCATTAGTTTTCGACGAGAATTCGCGATTAAAACGAAACCGAATTTCAAACAATAAGTTTGTGTGAAAGTTGTGCACGGTCGTGACTTTTCTTTGGAATTTGTAACTTTCGGATTTTTGTCTTCAAAACGTCGTGATTAAACGGTTATTTTCAGACAGATGGGGTCTCGTATTTATACAATAATTACCTGTTGAAAATAATACCTTACAAAAATTCAAAAAATTCGAGTACAACTCCAAAATTTTTCTTCTTTGATCATTTCCAAAGTTTCACCGTGTTATATCGAACTTGAATGTTGATATCTTAATTTCGTTTACCACACCGTTATTGTGAATTACAGACATAATGTCTTCTTATTACCACATTATTCTGTGGTTGAAAGTTCACGGCCCTACTGAAATTCGATACTTCTTTACTAAACAGTAATAATGTGGAAAGTCCTAGAATTAATTGAAGCGCAAAATTTTAATTGATTTATAAAATATTGCAGACCTACTACGTCTTGTACTTTGTACAACTTGAACATAATGATATACTACATTTGTGATAACGTATTTGCGAATAATCACAGAATTTTGTTACCTATCTGAATCTCATATTGTTTATCGTTACTCGCTTAGTTTGAGTATTTTATTACAATCAATTATAAAACTTAATTTTTTTAAATTTATTGCGGTAAGTAATAACGGTGGTTTCATTTATCCAGACGCAAAATGTCTTTGGCATTTGTTTTAAAAACTAAAAATATTCGAAAACTTTATAACTTTTCAAATTAAACTAATAAAAAATATTATGAATTCAATCCGAAGTTCAAGCTCGTTTTGTACACAATTCAAACGAATTTAAACCATTGAAGACACGTAGCAGGCAAAACAGAAGTTCTCCATTAACAGATCACGCTACTGTCTCATAATAAATCCACTTTTTTATTTAAAATATTTTAAAATAAATTTCCGAGTGATTTTTTCCCCCCATAAATATGGTTAGCATGCAAATATTCTACACCACGTGTCAATATTTTCTCCAAAAGATATCTGTCTATCATATTAATATCACGGATTAGATATGAAAATATGGAGCACTTGCGAATTCGCTGACACCTCGAACCTGTTCTCAATGCATTGTGACGCATACGAATAATGAAATTACTGTACAAAACCTTTCACCAATATGATTGTTGCCATGTGTCGATTTTCGACACGTGAATGTGTGAAGGAAAACTGGGAACGGTTAGTGAATATTTTGCGAGCACAACGGCATCACAATAAAACAATAAAATTCTTTGATACGCAATTAACAGTAATATTATAATTTCTCATAATGACTTTTTCCCCTATCGCTTGTAACACGAGAGCAGGTTTTTGTTTTGTTTGCAATTTTGAGAATTCCATGGCTTCTTTAGGAAGTTATAACTCTATGAATGGAACTAATAACGTGTTACAACGAAAAAGTTCCAATTAAACACGTTTGTGATTACTACTACTATAAGTACTTGTTAAATGATCATTAATCATATTTAATTTATTTTCAAAGCTAGTTAAATAATAAAAATTAATAGTGATTCCAGTAAACTGTGCGTTACCGGTCGGGTAATCGTTTGCTAACAAAAAAAAAATAGTTGGATATACTTCGCTCAATGGGTATTCTTCGACCCTCGGGTGGGATGCTCTTGGTTAGAAAAGACCGATTTTTCTAAAAAAATTACAAAACCATGATGTTTAATGAGCCTCATTTTCATCAACAACCTATTTTTCTTTTGTTCATCAATTTTCTTTATACATGTGATTATATAATTTATTAAGTGTTTCTCTACGAAAAAGCGTTAACAGAAAATAATAATAATAACAATAAAAAAAAATAAAGAAAAAAAAATAAACATCTTTGTAAAAACACTAAGTTCTTCGCACCACTCAGAATGTAAAATGTTTAATAAAGAGTGAAAATATTTTAACTCGACCACTAAATTCACTCTCCTAAACCAGTGTTTCCCAACCAGGGGGACGCGCAAACAGTGTTCGCAAAGTGAAAATTTTAATTAATGATAGAAAAAATTAAAGTACCTAACGTATATTCAACAAAGGTGATAAATTTTTTTATCCATAAGGGAGGGGGGCGCGAGATTTTCGAAAATATAAAAATATAAAATATAAAAGGAGGCGTAGAACATAAAATGTTGGGAACCACTCTCCTAAACGGTTTCGATGAAAACGATTTACAACCTAACTACATCTAAGAGCTACGTGTAGTAATAGGTAATTAATACCGCGGTAACATAATTGTTTTTAACGTTTTTTCAAAGTTCATCCGCGGCGCATTTGATAATAATAATAATAATAATAAAATAATAATAATACGCAGTCGACGAAATTAATTTTCTCCGAATTTTAAGCGCGTGAAACCAAAAGCTTTTAATATTTTCCGGCTCGCTCGGAGTCGTAATCGAATTAAAAATACGTAATATTATAGTTATATTATACTTTAAAACCACAGCCATCTTACGACCGTCTGAAAATATACGTCGTGACGCGTTTCTAAAAAAGCCGGACATACTTCGCACGATGGGTGTACTTCGCACGACGGGTGGTATTCTTTTGACGGGCGTATTAAATTTTAAAGAAACGATAAATCATTTCTTCGGTAAAACGATTCTGAACGAAGGAAGTTAATAATATAAGAAAAAAAAAAT
>JAIPRM010003017.1:0-19202 GCA_025469315.1 Stegophylla sp. TES_Ste_2020 | reverse complement strand
TTATAAAAAATAATCTAATAGGTTAGTTAGTCAAAAAGCAGTTATTTTGTATGATATATTTGTGTTGCTGAGTGTGAATAATATTTTGGTATAATATGAATTATTTTAGTCGTGACGCCATTTGGCGTCCAACAGCATCTGACCAAAAAATGTGCATAAGGTGCGGATGACGCCAATTGGCGTCAACAAAAAAAAAACCCCGATTTTCTGCCGCACATACGAACGTACATATAAATTTGGTCCGCAGTGAACGTGTTAACAATAGTGCAATACAGATAAAAAAAAAAAAAACTTTTCATCACTTTTCAGATAAATACATTTTGGAATAATTATCTTATATTGTAAAAGATTTCACATCTAATAAAATTTTGATTTCTTGATATTATAAGATTTAACATGACTTCACTCAAATATGTATCTAATTAATTTAAAAAAAAAATCTCGAAAATCTTAAGTCAGCTTTTGATTTTATAACCATTTAAAGTTAGAAATTGTATGAAAATGGTTTGTTATTGCGTGAAATTAAAATTGTATTATCAAACAAAATCCCATAAAATGAATAAAATTATAATTACTAGCTAACTGAATTTCATTTTACCAAAACATTCCTCTCGTGATTACCGGCACAATGAACACTTTTTTACAAGCCCGTTCCAAAATTAACATGTTGAAAAAATATCGAAAATACAAACAATACCTACACGTACATTTATCGAAAGACGAATTTCGAATAGAACGAAAACATATTGTAACAATTATTATTTTTGTACTCGCTACTAAATACTAGTAAATAATAGTACTACTAAATAATATAGTAATATAATAATATATTACTAAACATATTATACTCGTGATATAAAACCGACGAGTTGACTAAAGCTTCGCTCATAACGGTTTTTTTTTTATTGAAGAAATGATTTATATCGTTTCTCGAAAAACTCAATACACCCACCATGTTGCGAAATAATAAAATTGTGTCTCGTTTTAGATTCTGAACAAAATGAAGAAGCTAGTGTTTTTACAATGATGTTTATTTATTTTTTTTTCTGTGTACAACTTTTCGTATGGAAATACTTGTCCAAAAGTTTCGATCAATAACTTTTTGAAACCGGATTTCCCTCTAGATTGTACTTTAGAGAGGTCATTTTTTGAATTTCTCAATTCTTCATATTTGGGAAAAACTACCCAAAATTTGACAAAAACGACTCGGAAACCATTATTTTTTGATCCGAATTTTATGAAAATTTAAACATAGATAGAAATTCATATAAGAAAGCGTTTTGCCGCCAGAAAATTTTGAAAATGTGAAAAAAAAATTTTGGACATTTTTCTAACATTTTTTTTCTCATTTATTTTTTATATTATTAACTTCCCTCGTTCAGAATCGTTTTATTGAACAAATGATTTATCGTTTCTTTAAAATTCAATACATACACCCGTCAAGAGAATCCCACCAGCCGCCGTGCGAAGAACACCCATCGTGCGAAGTATGTCTGGATTTTTTTTTTTTTATCGGCCCCGCGTACCATCTTTTAGCTAAGCGAATGCGGAGAAAAGACATTATTATCACATAGTAGAGTAAATAGAATACGTTCATTAGCAGGTGGTGACGAGGGCGACGATCCGATAAAGCCGCCGCCGATGACGCCAATACCGCCGGGAAGACCGCCGCCGCAGCCGCAGCCGTCTCTGGAACCGGAGAACTTGGATCCGATCATCCCGAAATGGGATCCCAACGCCAAGTTCGTGTACGTCAACAGCACGGCCGAATTGGAAGACCGGCTGGAGAAGGCCGGAGACAAATTGGTCGTTCTCGTTTTCTTCGCCGAGCCGCGCGGTTCGTGCAAAAAAATGCAACCGTTTCTCGAACAGCTGGCCGGCGAACACCGGAACGTCAAAATACTGAAAGTGAACATAGACGATTTCAGATTGAGATACACTCTGCGGCAGTATAAAATCTACAACATCAAATCGATGCCCATATACGTGTTTCTTAGAAAGTACAAAGAGCTCCATCGGTTTTCCGGTACCGACCAAGCGAAATTCAAGGAAAATTTACTGAACTTCATGTAACAGTCGGTATTGACTTCGCCCCTCCCTCCTTGCCTCCCCGACCTGCAGCAGTGGTACGTTCAATGCGCTCTTGTCGATTACGGTCGAACGCAACAATGACTAATATTATTACACTATGTTTAGCTTAAATGTATTATATAATATGCTATTCGATATATTCATAATTCTCTTCGACGAGTCAACACACTGCGAAATCAAAATTTTTGGTATTAATTTCCAATTGTTAAGTCTGAATATTCAAAAGGAAAATATAGATATTATGGAAAAATATCCTTAGTGCAAGATACACTTATTATATGAAGTATAATATGTAAGTGTATAAGTTAAATTTATACATGTAAAAAATAAAAAAAATCATTTACAAGACAAATCGAATAAATGGAACACTTTTTAGAGCGAACCAATTTAGAGAGATTCATATTATGTACCTAATGAGTAATGATGATTAAGGAAAACACAAAGACCTTTTACATAATACTTACGTAAATGTTTTTATTTATTTTTATGGAAATCATTTTTCTCGTTATTTTGTTTCATAACATTTCTAGCCAACAATAACCCTCCAAATTGCGTTATTTCTGTTTACACCTCTTTAGATATAGATAATTAATACAATGTATATAATATTATGTGGTTTAATCGATTAAATAACATATTATTTGAATGTAATTAATATATTTTAATTAATTTTATTTTATATTGTACATGTAACGAAAATCTTTAAATAATTTATGAGTACCTACTGAACTTTATGTTCAAAATAAACAAATTTTTAATTAAATGTTTTTAAACGAATGCATTTATTGTTACAAACGTGAACGTTTCAACGAACTTGTTTGGGGAATGCCATGGAAATGTTGTCAGAGGCGGATGGTCTAAGTCAACCTGCATTCCCTTTCACTTTAAAGCCGGAATAAAACCATGTTGAGCATTTATTTAAGCACAAAACCAAGTGGGAATTCGAATTTAATTCTTAAAAACAATACAGTTAATCAAAATTAAATATTATAATCGACTTGGATTTAGTTTATTATTATTGTGAAAAAGCCGGACATACTTAGCGCCGTGGGTGTATTCTTCGCTCCTCGGGTGGGACTCTGTGGATTTGTTAAATGATTATAAAGAAACGAAAAATCATTTCTTCAATAATACGTTTCTGAGCGGAGCTTCATCCAATATACAACAATATTATTTTCAATATGTTTAACAATTGTTATTCAATAACACAATAAGCCATGTGCAATTCGTTATTCGTGTAAATGATCAACTTTGTGTAATTAGTTACTTCAAAAAAGTACTAGTCAATTACCGAGTGATTGAAATTCGACCAGAACAACAAAATTAATTCATTTTTGTGTCATTGTACACTGATCTTGCATATTATACTGATATGCACGTAATTTTATGCGTTTTAAATCACAAATATATTATACGCATACATATGCACCAAAAAAAAAAAAAAAAAAATGAAAATATGTACTTAAATATGAGTTTATTTTAGTTATTCACATAATAAACCCAGAAATATCATGAAATTAAAGAAAATACATTTTTAAATAACCATAAATCTATCACAGTTAACTTATTTTAAATTGATTAAGTATAATATATGAAGTGGATTTTATCAGTATATATTTTGTCGACAAAGACCAAATATGTAATAAATTTTAATTTATAAAATATAACGATGTATTAAATGATCACAATATTTTCGCCTATCATTTTTTTTATTATTATATTTCAATTTGATTTTCTGTGATAATAATTAAAAATGATATTTCTAAATGATAAAATATGCAGTGACAATTCATAAATTTAAAAATATGTATTTATAGAATGAAAGTTGGAAATATGCAATACAAATTTTTTAATTTTATAACCTTGTATCACAAAACAAATATACATCGAATACGATTTTTCCTATACCTATATTCCAAACAAAATATATGCAAATGCATAAAGACCCTAGCCCTGGTTGTGACTTTTTAATCTATGTAAAATGTAATAGGTACTCGGGTACTCCCAATTATTATAATTTATAGATAATTGAGTGATCGACAACCGTATTCTTATTTAATTTTTAATTATATTGAAACCCATGGGTTTGAAATAATTATGATTATTGATGTCTCTAATATAACATGTATAAAAATGAAATTCAATAAATTTATTACTAAGACTGCTCTGTAATGAAATTAATATTGGGTTCCATATGAATTACGTAAATGAGTTTTTTATGTCGTGCTGGTTAATTATTAATGAGCATTAAATTAAAATGCTATTCAGGTTTTTAAGTTTTTGTAACATAACTAATGGCAACGTTATCCAAATCAGAAATTATTATTTACTGCTTATTATTTTTATTCAGAATCTACATTTTTAATTATAAAGAAATGATAAATCTTATCTTCAATAAAACGATTTTGAGCTGCACTTCAGTTTATACAAACAAGACAAATTTACTTAAAAATTATAAAGTTCATTATTATTTCAAAAAATTTTATTTTTACTAAGCTAGTTCTTTAATCCTACTGTTAAATGAGAACAGGAAAATCATTTTGTTGAGAAAATAAAGGTTGGAAAAAAAAATCACATAATGAAAAATATGTTTGCCAAAAAGTAGTTCATGGTATTATCTATTTCAAATAGTGTTTTCAAATTTTGGAAAAACTATAGAAAATTTTGAAAAATTACTTTAAAAGTATAAAAGTAGAGCCGGATTGTCAAAAATGGCTGGTAGAATAGTTTGGACTAGAATGTCTATACAAAAATGCTTTAACATAAGAAAATTTAAATTTAAAAAGTTAAGTAAAGTAAAATAATGTAAACTTTTGAACAAGTATTTCTATACAAAAAAAGCGTTTCCAGAAAATCACGAAAATCGGTTCAACGAATAATTTTTTACAAGCGTTCAAGTTTTAGAGTTACGACTCAAATTGCGGTTAATTAAAAAAAAAAAAAAATTTCTGATTATTGTTCCCTATAGTTACGTAACATAGCCGGTTTCGATTTATTGTTTTTGGGACGGAAAACTTTATATACCAATTTACTCACATATAAGTCAACTTGTATTTATGTTTTTTGTTTAAAGCAATTAAGAGGTTTAAAATTCAAGACACGGCAAAATTAATCAATTTCACGAATAGTTAAATGAACGCGGATTATTCTGTTATTAGTCATTTTATCAATTCAAAAAGTAATCATGCTTAGAAATCGAAAATGTCAACAATACCGTATTGTGGACGAATTTCGGATATATAATGAAAACGTGTAACGATAAAATATTATTGTTAAACGTTATCGATATAAAAAACTGACGCTAATTGTTGATTGTTGTCTGTAATCGGTTGAAGATCCGCTCCGAATCGTCTTACTGACAAAATTATTTATCGTTTCTTGAAAAATTCAACCACGCCCACCGAGAGTATCCCAACCGCTGGGTGCAAAGAATAATATATTCATGACGCGCGAAATATGTCCCAATCTTTTGTTTTATTATTCCCCGGGTATGTGTTCGAAAATCGTTTATTTTTGCGGTTTTAGGTATTTAAAAAAAAAAAAAAAAAAAAAAAAAAAAAAAAAAAAAAAAAAAAAAAACAAAAACAAAAACTCTTGTACATTGAATGCGTTCATCATTAGCAGGTGACGGGCAACTCCAGTTTCAACAGCGGTCACCGCCCCAGCCGCAGCCCGTGCCCATGCCGACGATAAATGTAAAAAAAGCGTACTCTGGGTACAGTCCGCAGCGGAATCACAGCAGCAAGGTGAAATACGTCGACACCATGGTCGGTTTGGAAGCTCAGTTGGACGACGCCAAAGACAAATTGGTCATCATCGTTTTCTTCGTCGACGAATGCAAACTGTGCGAAGAAATGGATCCGCTGATCGAGGAACTGGCGCGGTGGCACACGGAAGTGGTGATGTTGCGGGTGAACATAGAAAAATTCAAAGAGGCCGCGGAAAAGTACGAAATCAAGAGTGTGAGAAGAGTGCCCGTGTTGGTGTTCCTCAAATCGAGAGAAGAGGTCATTCGGTTCAACGAAGCCACGGTCGAGGACGAACAAAAAATAAGAGCGTATTTAATGTATTACAAATAACAATCGACGACCGCTTTCGGCCAGGGTTGTTAAAAAACGTGTTTTTAACAAAAATCGTGTTTTAAACATTGTTTTTATGTTTAAAACATGTTTTATACTATGTTTTAAACGCATTTATATTATTACGCATTAATATTATTTATCAATGGCCATCAGTCAATAAACAATACGCTATTATTATAATCTAAATCCATTATATAAATTATAATCATAATAAAGATATTGATAGATTGAAATACCGATGCCCTGGATCCGGAGCTCTAGTCTTAAGTCTTGACCAAATCCGTAAGTTCATGGTCCTAGCTACAGCTACACTACAACTACAACAGTCACCACTGACTGCTTTGTTATTAAGTGGCAAAAGTAAAGGAATAAGCAGAAAATATTTTAAACTTTTGAATCATAGCCGCGGAAATGATTGATTTATAAAATCCAATAAATAATTACGATTTTAAATGACATGTGAGTAAATTTTGTGTTTTTTTTTTTTTTTGTTTAAAACATCTTAATAAAAAACAAGTGTTTAAAACTATGTTTTGTTTGTTTTGATTTAAAGTAAAAATGTTTTAAATTTGTGTTTAAAACATGTTTTAAACATATGTTTAAAACAAAATGTTTTTTAAGTAACAACACCGCTTTCAGCCCTATAGGCCCTATACCTGCAGACTTCTGTCTAGCTACGAACGAACGCAAACGTATTTTATTTTTTTCGTAATTAATAATCAATAATACATATTTATTTCAAATGTACGCTGTTCAATATTCATAATATTTTCTGTGATGATATTATGCGATGTAGTCCTAATTCGTAAATAATAATCGAATTACCCGTGTAATCGAAATAGTGTTTCTAACGCATTACGTGGATAGCGTGAAAAAAATGGCTTATATATATATATTATGTTTATATTAATATATTATTATATTATATTCTTATTTTGTTGTTAATTGATTATAATTGTAATTTATTTAATGGTACACGTGATAGAAAACTTTGAATAATATCTCGAGTACCTTTCGAATTGTTTTTTTTTTTTAATTAATGTTTTTAACGAATGCGTATATTATCCTATATTTGAGCGTTCAAAAGAACTCATTAAAGAGGAAGGACGTTTTCAAAGTACTCTTAGAGGTTAAAGTCAACCTGCGTTCCCCTCAACTTAAAAAACCAAAATATAAACAAGACGTACATAAATATATCATCGCAAAACCAAGTGAGAATTTTAACCTGGCGTTTAAAAACAAAATAATTAATCAAAATCAAATAAAATCAACTTGGATTTTGTTATTATTATGAAAAATCCGGACATACTTCGAACCATGGGTATTCTTCGTTCTCCGGGTGGAGGACTGGTTGGTGTGTTAGAATTTAAAGAAACGATAAATCATTTCTATAATATAACTTTCAAGACAACTTAACGAAAAAATTATAAAGTTTATTATTATAACAAAAAAAATTTAGACGAACATTAGGTACACTTATGGAAAATATTTGGGTTCGAGTTGTTTATATTTTTTGCCTTTAAACTTCAGCTATACAGTCGATTAAACCCCACTACTTTTTTCAAACGTCAAATAATCGTCTTACATTATTATTTAATAACAGAATAAGATTAAGTTCTATATTTACGACTCAAATTATGGTTAATCCAAAAAATTGACTGATTTCTCATTCTTACTATAACGCAACATAGGTAAGTACTCAATTTATTGTTTTTAAGGATGGAAAACTGTATAGGTACCAGTAGTTTAACTCAAATATAAGTCAAATTTTATTCTCGTTTTTATTAAAAGAAGTTGTGGCGATGTTGAAATCAATGTATATAAGAGCTTTAAACTTCAAAACACGGCAAAATCAATCGTTTTCATGAACATTTAAATGGGCGCAGATTATTCTGTTATTATCCTTTCAAAAATTAATATCGTGAATAAATCTTGAAAACATCAACAACACCTACCCGATCGTTCTACATAATAAAACTGACGAATTAACTCCGAAAAAAAGCTCCGTTCGGAATCGTTTTATTGAAGAAATAATTTATAGTTTCTCGAAAAATTCAATATACCCACCAAGTATGGTGCAGGTATCCTATCCGCCGAGGAGAGAAGAGAATGTCCACGGTACGAAATATTTCCCGCTTTATTATTACATATATTATAATATAAAATCGGAGTGATCGAAAATCATTTGTTTAATTTCTATCAGCTCTGTGGAAAAAGAAGAACTATTGTTCTTTAATCTGGGTACGATTTCGGTTCTATAGAGATATAGAATTGTATTTCTATACGAAAAAGTATTTCCAGAGAGAGAGAGAGAGAAAAAAAAAATAAACATCATTGTAAAAAATCATAAGCTTCTTCAGTTCGTTCAGAATCTAAAAAAGTGAACTGTTGTAAATAGAATACATTTATTAGCAGGTGACGACGAGGACCTCGAATCTCAACGTCAGCGACGTTCGGGTCCAACAAAGCCGCCGCCAGTAACGACAACGCCATGTTCTGTAAAAAAAGCGAACTCTGGTTCTAGCTCGGTACGGGACGATCCCGACGGCAAGTTTACGTACGTCAACAACTCGGCCGAAGTGGCAGCTCGGATGAAAAAAGCCGTAAACAAATTGGCCGTCCTGGTTTTCTTCAACGAGACCAGCGAGCTGTTCAAACAAATGGAACCGTATATCGAGGAATTGGCGGCCGAACACTCGGAGGACGTGATGATGTTGAAATTGAACATGGGCAATTATGATCTAAGACACACTTTGGTCCAGTATAAAATCGACGAGTTTAAATCACTCCCAACGCCTTTATTCGTCTTCATTAAAAAGCGTAAGTTGCTCGTCACGATGACTCTCACTGACAAAGAACTGATCAAGAAATACGTATTGACCTTCAAATAATGACAATCGAAATCGGGTTCAGCCCTAGTGCGGCACTCGATGCACTTTTGTCGGTTACGATCAACGATCAACAAACACGTCTATTACAATAATAATATCATCGTCATGAATGAATTATATAGTGTTTTGTTTAAATATAATATTATGCTATTCAATGTTAATAATTTTCTTTGTAACAGGTGAGACGGTCTAACTCGTAATTATTCAAACTATCAGTGTAATTATTGAAATAGAATCGCCAACATTGGGAATAAAACCCGGGCTTAAAGTGACGGAGAATTCCCGGGTGAAATTTTGACTCTGATGTTATATGTTTTAGCGGCGTAGGTAAATCGTGTCGCCGAAAACATGCCGAATTCATTAACTACGAAAATTGCGAAACGTAGGTACGTAAAATGTCCCAGGATAAACTACTGTTATTTCCGGTCTTACAAATAAAATACATTTAGTTATCCGAAATCCTAATGAAAGAGCAAAATAATTATGGAAAAATAAATAATATTCAAATAACAAAATAGAAAGTAAAGTAAAGTAAAATGAAATATAGACAAGAAAGCCGGTCATAATATTAGTTCCGCGGATATTCTTCGCTCCTCGGTTCAGAAACTTTTGGTGGGTGTGTAGAATTTTAAAGAAACGATAAATCATTTCTTCAATAAGACGACGATTCTGAACGAAGGAAGTTAATAATATAAAGAACAATAATAGTTGTCGTTTTCAACTCCTCGCTCACAGAGACTAAAGAATGCTTGACCCGAAGAGCGAAGAATATCCGTGTTGTGAAGTATGTTCGGCTTTCTTGTCTATACTTTACTTAACTTTAATTTACTTTACTTATCTTACCTTATCGTATTTTATCTTTGCTTTTCTTTACATTAATTTGCTTTACTTTACTTTGATCTACTTTACTTTACATTACTTTAATTTATTTAATTTTGTTTTACTTTGCCGTTTTTATTCAATAAATAAAGAACAGGAAAAAAATCACAATTTTACCAAAAATAAAAAAAAATCGATGATAAAAAAAAGTAAAAGATAAAATTTCCAAATTTTTTTTTAAATTTACCAAATTTTTAAAATATTTTTCATATTATTGTCTACCTATATTTAAATTTCCATTAAGTTTAGATGAAAAAAAAAAATAGTTTCCCAGTCTTTTTTGTCAAATTTTGAGTTTCCCAAATTTTAGGAAAACAATTGAGAAATTCAAAAAATGACCATCTAGAGGTGAAAGTGGTTTCAGAAAGTTGCTGTTCGAAGCTTTTGGACAAGTATTTCTATACGAAAACGTGTACACATAGGAAAAAAAATTAAACATCATTGTAAAAACACTAGCTTCTTCGCTTCGCTCAGAATCCAAAACAAACATTTATTCACTTTTGTGTTATCGTGGTTACCACATTCAACAAATTAAATGGTTGCTATCAGATTTTTGATGACAACTAAATAAACGATCAAAGTGAAATAAAATGACATGACAATAAAAATGTTATGTTAATATTTATTGACTATTGTGTTACCATAGTCACGTAATTGTCACAATTGTGACCATGTTACCATGGTTACAACGGTTATCATGACCACAATATTTACAATGGTTACTATGGTTAATTGATTGGTTGCTATCAAGTTTTCTATAGCAACCAAGTAAATAATTAAAGCGAAATAAAATGACTAGTGCCAACCCTTCGAATGAAATGATAAGTATAAGTACCAATTAAAGTCGAATTTTGATTCAAAAAGTTGCAGCATCGAAACTTTTAGGTAAGTATTTCTTAAAAAAGAAGTGTTCACAAAATGAAAAAAAAAAAAATAAATAACAAATATCATTGTAAAATCATAAGCTTCTTTGCTATGCTCAGAATCTAAAAACTTACTTTTTGAACGTGTAATATCCTGGATTTTAAACAATGCACTCTGCTAACAACAAAATAACCTTAAGTTCTATCATGGGACGTAATATATATTTATGTATAGATATCTAAATATATTAGGTGACCCTTTTCTTCCAAAACAACACTATTCCCTTTTCGACCTAATTTGATATTTTTTTATCGTTACTACAATGTATAATAATCAGGGCCGGCGCTAGGGCAGTGCAACCGGTGCATCTGCACAGGGCCCCGCACAAATGTGGGCCCCCGTGGAAGCAGAGTTTAGTAGATAGAGAATATAATAAGCCAACTAGGTACTGAATTACTTGAAAGTCGAAGGGTCTATAATATTATGATAATCATAGACGTGTGCAATGTGCATAATTAAGTTCCAGATACCAGCCAATATCAATATAATTTTTTGATTTGTTCCAATTTATGAACGCCAAAAAAACGTATATATTGAGGCCATATGATAACGTAAGGTCTTTATTGAGTAGCCTTTTATTAATTATCCTTTTGAAAGCATTTACGTGCAGTATTTGCAAAAAATTCTACACTCGTACGCACGTTTGTGTGTTTAATATATAACATAAAACAATATCTTCATTATCAAATCCTATTTTCAAAATGTTGTGTATTCAAATGCATAGTTGTATACCTAGGTTTAATTAATTTATTTTTAAATAAGTAATTTTTGTATTTTTTATTTTATTACATTTAATCTATGCTTTTGTTTAATTGCATAATTAAAGTGTTTTAAATTTGACTAAAATTTATAAAAGTAAGAATAGTTTAAAGAATAGTTAATAAAACTATTTCGCACGGGGCCCCGCGATTTGTAACTCCGGCCCTGATAATAATTATTACATTGTGTTATAGATCCGTCTGTGCTTTAATATCCGAATGCATCAATCGATCAAATATTATTTTTGCTTATTTATTTATAAAACCATTCAAGAGCTTATCGATAATTATCAATAATCAAACCAAAATGTCCCCACTTTGTACAGCAAATCGAACGACGTATTCGGATTGGGCGGAGTGAAGCGACGGTGGTGCCGAGGAGCGCAGTGACGAGTGCTTAAAGACGTCCAGAAAAATTTGGCCTCTCACTGCAGTGAGATTTTAGAGTGACAAAAAAATCGCATATTGGCAAATAATTTCGATTTTTAAATTTGACAGAAAGGGGAAATATATGATTTGACGAAATAGGTAATCGACATTTTCGGATTTGATGGACAAGAGAAAGGTGTGATTTTGGCACAAAAGGGGTTGAACTCTATTTAATTACACGAATATTCAATTGAATAAAGTAAATTTAAATTTAAATCAACAATGTAACGAAAAGAATATAATAATAAGACTTCTAACAAAACGAGTAATATCTACCTCCTTGCGGGTAACCAAATCAAAAATCGTATCCACACAGATATGAGCTACGAGAAAACTACGAACGGGTGGACAGACACAACAAACTTATATGGTTAGAAACCTAAAAAGTCGAATTAATAGAAATCGCCATATATGTTGAAAATATTTTTCATTATATATTTTCCACTGTCGTACACAAAAAAAAAAGAAGCCGACATACTTAGCTCATCGGGTCAGAAACTTTTGGTGCGTGTGTAGAATTTTAAAGAAACGATAAATCATTTCTTCAATAAGATGATTTTGATTGAAGAAAGTTAATAATATTAAGAACAATGCTTAAAAATGAAAATGAAAAAGTTAAAAAATGAAACAGTTTTCATTTTCAACACATCCACCAAGAGTATCTGACCTGAAGTTCGAAGAATATCCATGTTGCAAAGTATGTCTGGCTTTCTTATCTATATTTTCATTTACTTTACTTTACTTCACTTCTTTTTATCTAATAAATAAAAGAAAAACTATTTAATGAGAAAAAAAAGTGTTAGAAAAATTCCCAAATTTTTTTTTTATATTTTCAAAATTTTCTTGCACCAAAATGTTTCTCATATTATTATCTACCTATGCTTAAATTTTTATAAAGTTTGGATCAAAATATGATAGTTACCGAGTCTTTTTTTTGCAAATTTTGGGTAGTTGAAAAAAAAAATTGAGAAATTCAAAAAATGACCTCTTTAAAGGACCAACTACAGGCAAAGCCGGTTTGAAAAAAATACTGATCGAAACTTTTGGACAAGTATTTCCATACGAAAAGTTATGCACAGAAAAAAAAATAAACATTTCTTTTCTGAAAATTCTGGTTGAGACTTTTGGACAAGTATTTCTATACGAAAAAATGTGTACAGAAAAAATAAAAATAATCTTCACTTCGTACAGAATCTAATTAATAAAATTAACTAAATCCAATGTAATATTTTGGGAGATACGTTGCAAGCATAAAATAAAATTACGATGTTTATAATTAATTGAATCAATCAAAATGAAATATATTATGTTATTATACAAACCGGGAACTTATCATTTAATTTTTTAATGGCGAAACGACGACGGCGGCGGCGATGTGTTCTGTAGATCGTAACTCGGACGATGGACACTGCCATGGAAGTGCTACTATTATACAGAAATCCTTTATAGGAGAAACATTGAAATTTTAATACATAGTTATTTTCAATGGTAAAATATTTACAAAGCGTGTAGTAATAAAATAATATTCATTGCATATTACGAGTTATCATTGCACGTCTTAGTCACAAACATCGCGATTTGTATGACGTTATTGAACTAATTAAATTATGTAACATGAAATACATGTGATAACATGAGATGGGAACATGTGAAAGTGTATTAATCATCACTCTTAAATTGTATACACCTAATAATAGATTAACATTGATTTATAATTATTAGTAATTTTAAGTTTTATCTGAGTCCAAGCGAGATTAAATGCTATAGAAATAATAACAACATGACTGTAACATACTTAAACGTAATTATTTTATTCGACGTCCGTCCGGGCGTATCTGTACGTTTTCCAACCGTTATTTCCAGTATTCACACATCAATAACGTCAATTTGATCCGGTTTAACAAAAACCTTCTGTGATGGATTTCTCTTTCATGCTTATCGGCCTATGTTTTTTGTCCCTCAAATGTGTTGGTAAATATTTTATATTATTTTTCACGTAATATTTTACATGAATGATACGTCTTCACTTTTATTTTCGATAACATGCTATTCTATTTAATTTTTATAACAGGTGTTCAAGTTCTAAAATCAATCTAAATACTACCACAAATAATGTTCAGCGTATAGCTTAGTTTTAGATTCTGAGCTGAATTTTTATTTATTTCTTTTTTTCTGTGAACACTTTTTCGTATGGAAATACTTAGTCCAAAAGTTTCAACTAGCTACTTATTGATATCGGATTTGCCTCTAGATAGTGCTCTAAAGAGGTCATTTTTTGAATTTCTTAATTTCTCGATTTTCTTTTGGGGAAAACTACCCAAAATTTGACAAAAAATACTCGGAAACTATCTTTAATATTAACTTTATGAATATTTCAACGTAGATAGATAATAATATGAGAAATATTTTGGCGAAGTAAAATATAGACAAGAAAACCAGATATCCTTCGCATCACGACGGGTATTCTTTGCTCCTCGGGTCAGATACTCTCGACGGGTGTGTTAATTATATTGTTCTTTATATTATTAACCTTTTTTCATTCACAATCGTGTTATTGAATAAATAATTTATCATTTCTTTAAATTGTTACTCACTCATCAAGAGTAGTACTCTCATGGTAAAAAGTATGTCCGGCTTTCTTGCCTGTATTTTACTTATTTTTCCACTACTTTACTATTTTATTATGTTATTTCCCATTCCAAAATGTAATATTGCTTAAATCTTGAAAATATCACAAACGAATTTCGGATGGAATACCCTGCTTTTAGATTCTGAACTAAGTGAAGAAGCTAGTGTTTTTACAATGATGTTTATTTCTTCTTCTTTTTTCTGTGAATACTTTTTGTATGGATCTACTCAAAAGTCTCGATCAGCAACTTTTTAAAACCAGATTTGCTTCAGAGTCCTCCTCTCTACAGTATCCAAAATTTGACAGAAAAATATCGAAAACCATAATTTTTCGATCCAAACTTTATGAAAATTTAAACAAAGATAGACAATAATATTAAAAACATTTTGGCGCAAGAAAATTTTGAAAATGTAAAAAAAAATTATAGACATTTTTCTAAATTTTTTTTTCCTTTATATATTAGATAAAAAAAAAGTAAAGTAAAGTAAAGTATAGAAAAGAAAAGCCGGACGTACTTCGCGTCACGGATATTCTTCGCTCTTCGGGTCAGATACTCTTGGTGAAGTGTTTTGGAAAATGAAGACTATTATTGTTCTTTATATTATTAACCTTTTTTCATTCAGAATCGTGTTATTGATTTATCGTTTCTTAGAAATCATACACACCCTTCAAACTAGTATCTGACCCGAGGAACGAAGAATATCCGTGGTGCAAAGTATGTCCGGCTTTCTTGTCTATACTTTAATTTTTCATTAATATTCTGTATGTTCGGCAATAATAATTTATTTAATTTTTACCGGTGCCGCAATTTTTAGAGAAGAAAATGGGGAGGGGGGGGAAACAATAGTATCTAAATAATATTATAATCTATTCATTAGCAGGTGACGAGGATCTCCCGCCGTACTCGGATCCAATACCACCTCCACCAATACCGCCAATACCGCCAATATCGCGGACACCATCGCCACCTTCGCCACAGCCACAGCCACAGCCACAGCCATACCCAGAGCCCGAGCCACAGCCACAGCCACAGCCACACCCAGAGCCACAGCCACAGCCACAGCCACGCCCAGAGCCACAGCCACAGCCACAGCCACAGCCATACCCAGAGCCACAACCGTGCAACGCAATGGAATCGCTCCCAGAGTCCGGCCCGGAGCACAGTACACAGAGTGAAGTCCCCAATAATCTACGGTACGTCGACAACATGGTCGGTTTGAAAACTGAGTTGACCAAAGCCAAAGACCAATTGGTCGTCCTTGTTTTCGTCGACGAAAAAAGCGATTTGTGCAAAGAAAAGGAACCGTTTACTGAGGAAATGGCACGTATAAACCCGGATGTGGTGATGTTGAAAGTGGACGTGAGAAAATTCCAAGAAGCCGTAAAACAGTATGAAATCGAGAAGGGACATTTGTTGCCAGTATATGTGTTCATTAAAATGAAAAATGAGGAGATGCGGTTAATTGGCTTAACGCCTGAAAACGAACGGATAATGAGAGCACTCATATTGTATTTAAAACACAATCATGTAATGAAACTACGACCGAAAATGAGACGAATAAGACTACGCGTATAAGTTTATTGTTATCAACGATAATGACAATAAATTTACATTTCTAAAAATTAAGAAACAGAAACAATGACGATTAAACGTTAAAATTTAAAGTTGAACCGACTATAAAAATTTATTAATTTCGATTTGTGTCGAGTTTAAACGTTATTTATAATTTCACTGTTTTTGACAATCTATAACGACGAAGAAAACAGTTTTTAATTATAAAATATCTTATACCTAAATTTGTTTCAATCATTTCATGCATGGATAAAATATTTTATATCATTAAGTCTTTTGATAATACTATTATATCCTTTTGATAATTTATTATGCACAAATAACAATCTAAATCGGCTTCGACCCCACCGGTAGACACGCGTATGTGTATTCAATGCGCTTTTGTCTGTTGTGATCAAATGCAAACGGTTTAGATACTACCTATTCCAATAATTATATTGCTAAAAATTTTTAAAACCGCAACAATTCCTATTATTATTATTGTAAACGAATTTCGAATAGAATATAAATGTATTACAATTATTAATAAACATGCCTATACTCAATTTAAATAGTGAACAATTATTATTATTGTCTGTAATTAACTGAAGCTCCAATCAGAATCGTTTAATTGAAGAAATGATTTATTGTTTCTTTTAAGTTCAATACAACCACCAAGTATTCCACCCGAGTAGCGAAGAATTCCCATGGTGTGAAGTTGCTGGGTTTTTAAGTTTTCATACAATAAGATAGTACCTACTACGGTACCGTATTTTGCGTTTTACATTAAGTATTATTTATTTGTCTAATAAAATGACAAATTTATTTAAAAATTAGAATTTATTGAAACACTTTTTTTCCATGAATTTTTAGAAAATTCAACTCAATTTTATAGATAACTTTAAATGAATTGGTTGGAAATTAAAAAAAAACCGGACATACTTCGCACGATGGGTGTACTTCGCACGACGAGTGGTATTCTCTTGACATGCGTATTAAATTTTAAAGAAACAATAAAATCATTTCTTCAGTAAAACGATTCTAAACGACGGAAGTTAATAATATAAGAAAAAAAAATGTCCAAAATTTTTTTTCACATTTTCAAAATTTTCTTGCGCCAAAATCTTTTTTATAGGATTTTCTATCTATGTTTAAATTTTCATAAAATTTGGATCAAAAAATGATGGTTTCCGTTTTTGTCAAATTTTGGGTAGTTTTTTCCAAAAAAAAAAAAAATTGAAGAATTGAGAAATTCAAAAAATGACCTCTCTAAAGTACAATCTAGAGGCAAATTCTGTTTCAAAAAGTTATTGATCAAAACTTTTGTATTTCTATACGAAAAGTTGTACACAGAAAAAAAAAAGAAAAAAAGAAAAAATAATAAAAATAAATAAATAAACATCATTGTAAAAACACTAGCTTCTTCACATCATTCAGAATCTAAAAAAATTTTGAGATAATTTTGTTTTATAATATAAATATTAAAAACAATCATTAGTTTTTAATTTTTGAACCTTCCCTCCCACCAGTAAAAATCGTATCTACACTACTAAATATTTCTAACACATTACATTTTAAGAATAAATAAACAGAGTTTTCTAATTACATCTTTTATTAAATATAAGTAGTTAATACAATTATTTATGTGTAATATAATATGGTTAAAATTATGAAATTGATTTTAATTGATAAATATTATTATGTAATATTAATAATTATTATTATATTATATTAATATCAATACTATTATATTATTATAATATTGTATAATTACTTATAATTAATTGATTATAATAAAACAAATTAAAATGTTTAAAGGTTTATACTTAATAATAAAATAAAAACCTATTACATATAGTTATATAAAAATAAAATAAAATAAATAAAAATCAATGTGTAGTTATTAAACTATATAACTATTATATAAAATATATAATAAATAAATATAATAAATTTAGCCTAGAATATTGTTTTTTTTTTCATTAACAACCGATTATGATTTCAAAAATCATCATCAGGTTAAGAAATATAGCCAATGAAAAGAAAAAGATTTAAATCTTCTTAAATCATGCTAAGTTTATTTTATTTATTTATTTTTTATAATATATATTGTAATAACTGATAATAAATGATAGTAACTTGTAAAGTAAGTTCGAGCAGGGAAACATTTTTATATATTTGTAATCTGCACGCAAAATACTGTAGATTAATAAAAAAAAAAAAATTGAATAAGAAAAAGGTGTCCGGTGAAGCAGATTTATACTGAATTTTTCTGTGACGACATGGTATTTTATAAATTCACCTTATTTCTGTCCATTTCTGAATGACTATTTTCTAAATTCAACAAATTGTCTGCCGATAACTGTAAAAGGTTCAAATTTGAAAACTCGAATAAGCATTTAGCAATTCCAAAGGTAAAAGAATCTAGTTTATACAATCCTTTTCAATAAATTGATATCATACAAATAACGCGATATCTATTTACAAATTCCAAGTATATTGTAATGCATTTTATAAATTTTAAATTTCTCTTTTCTTGTTTTTAAATAAATTACTGTACATACTGTACATTAAAATGCTAAAAATAAATCGATATTTGAATTTTGACATAAAAACGTATATTTAAGCATTTTAGATTCTGAATGAAGTGAAGAAGCTAGTGTTTTTACAATGATGTTTATTTATTTATTTATTTATTTTATTTTATTTTATTTTTTTTTCTGTGTACAACTTTTCGTTTAGAAATACTTGTCCAAAAGTTTCGATCAATAACTTTTTAAAACCCGATTCGCCTCTAGATTGTACTTTAGAAAGGTCACTTTTTTCTCAATTCTTCAATGTTTTTTTTTGGAAAAAACTACCCAAAATTTGACAAAAACGACTCGGAAACCATCATTTTTTGATTCGAATTTTATGAAAATTTAAACATAGATAGAAAATCCTATAAAAAAGATTTTGGCGCAAGAA
>JAIPRM010003016.1:0-27769 GCA_025469315.1 Stegophylla sp. TES_Ste_2020 | reverse complement strand
CTTTGTTCAGAATCGTTTTACTGAAGAAATGATTTATCGTTTCTTTAAAATTTAATACGCCCGTCAAGAGAATACCACCCGTCGTGCGAAGTACACCCATCGTGCGAAGTATGTCCGGCTTTTTTCTTATTTATTTTTTATATTATTAACTTTCTTCGTTCAGAATCATTTTATTGAAGAAATGATTTATCGTTTCTTTAAAATTCAATACACCCGTCAAGAAAATCCCACCCGACGAGCGAAGTACACCCATCGTGCGAAGTATGTCTGACTTTTTTGAACATAAAATTGTCTTGAATAAACAGAAGATCCATTCATTTAAAAATCTATGCATTTTTCCAACAATAATAATAGTTCAAATGGTTTTTGGAACGACGTCCAGGGAGGTGAAAATGTGGCCCGTCTCGACTCCTCTCCGGGGCGCTCAAAAAAATGTATTTTATTGCTAAAATGCACTGAAAAAAAGGTCCTATACATTTTAATATTTTAATTTATTTTACTTTTTGCCGTTTGTCGAGTTCAGGTGACCATAAGTAAAGATAAGATTCAAACTTTATAGCAATTATAGATAGATTTAAATTTGTTGACTTGTATAATGTAGAGATATTATAAATTAAAACTGAACGGTTACTGTTCAAATATGCATTAAAAAGGAATAAAAAGACTGAAATATGCCTTAAAAATGCCTTAAAATGAAAAAATATCGAAATAATGCAAACTAATGCACGGAACAAGTAGTTGTAGTTGGAAAGCATTTCCTAAGATCATCAAAAAAAAAAAAAAATAAATAAAAATATGCATTTTGCATTGAAATTCGGGCCCTAATAATAATAATATTATTATATTTTCGTATCGGTAATATAATATTTTTTATTATGTGGGTAAAAAATATTTTTTTGTAAACACGACCGCGAGGTACTATTGCATTATATTATTGATCCCATCGGATTATCGTATCGTATATTATTATTATTGTTATCGTAAGTATACGCTTCGGCGGCGGGGCCCGTCGTACGTGCCACGGGTGGAAAACGATAAGTGCCGCCGAACACAGGGCCTCCCGCCCCGTAACAACGGCACATTATTATTATTATTATTATTATTACAATATCTTTTTAACCTTCGAAGCGCGTATATAACACTGTGTATACACACATAAAAACCGGCGGCGGCGTGTAATCGTGCTGTTATTCACACGATACGGCCGCTCTCGTTCCCCTCATCAGTGCCCCGGCGGCACATTTGTTTGCACAAATGTTCGCGCGATTGCCTTTCCTTATCCGCACACACCACACGCATATACACGCACGAGTGTACGTGTGTTTAAGGGGCGGGGACGTGTGTATGATAATAATAATAATAATATTTAGTGTGTGTGTGTGTGTGTGTGTGTGTGGTGCGCATAATAAATAATGATAATAATAATAATAATAATAATAATATTATTTTTATTAACAGCCGCGCGCGGTAATAATTATTGCGTTCGAGACGTCATCGGAGGAATCCGGACTGCGGCGGCGGCTCTATCGACAATGTGCAGCGCGACAGTGTGCGCGGCGTCGTGCATGCACCGCGGCGGCTCGCAATGGAAACCGCGTCCACTTGTAAGTATTACGTGACCAGATTGTTGGGCATCGGTCCGCCGAAGCCCAACTGCGTGTACGACGTGCGTACGGGCCACGTGCGGGACCGCGAGCCCAAGTCGCTGTTCCGCGTCTTCTATCGGTCGCACGGGCGGCGACGGCGAAAGCACCGGCACCGGGCCGGCGGCGACGACGGCCCTGAGGCCACTGCGGCTGCGGCTGCGGCGGCGCCGCGACAGGAGTCTTACGTGCCGTCGCCGGCGAACGCGGATCAGGCTGGCGCAAGGATATGCGACGGCGGCGCCGGGCGGGGACGCGCCCTCGAGGACGACACCGTGGAGGACATCGAGAAGAAGTTCCAGGGGTTCCGGAACGTGTTCGAGAAGTGCAAGGTGAAGAAGAAGAAGAAGAAACCGACGCTGTTCAACGTCACGTCGGGGCTGCGGTTCACGCTGGTGGCCAACACCATGTTGAACATGGACGACCCGACGAAAAAAGCCGACGACGGCGGACAGGACGGGACTGTGGACGTGGCAGGAGGAGACGCCGCGACGACGGTCGTCATCGCGGAAGAGGGCGAAGAGTATCTGGAGGACGAGGACGAGGACGAGGAGGACGAGGACGAAGAGGAGGATGAGGATGAAGAGGATGACGGGGAACGGGAGGATGACGGCAACGCGGACGACGATGACGACGAAGAGGAGTATCACGATGTGGTCGACGTGCAAACGGTCGCGATCCCCGGCAGCGATGCGAACGCGGCGACGACGACGACGAAATGCCCGAAGGACGTTGCGGACAAGGTGAATTCCTGGATCGACAGCTCCTCGAAACACGCGGAGTATTCCGAAGAAGAGAGTATATTCGTCGGCGAAGAGGTAAATATATTTTAAATTATGATTTTAAATAATATTAATATTATGTTTAAGGAGCTTAAGCATTGTAGATTTTGAGCAGACTATCGATTTCGAGTTTGATATTATTATTAGGTATTATTCAAATATCGTTTATATCGTTAAATCGGTTCTCAATAACATTTGTTTGATGTGAAGTACCCCTTCTCCGTGGGGATCAGGACCTGTAGTGTTTGCCAAGGTCCTCATAAAAAATGATTCGTTTCGTTTCCTGGTTTTTAAACAGAAAAAAAGGAATCAGTCAGTCCCTGTGTCGTTATGAACGACTCCTCATACATATCCGTTCCAAATTGAAATGTAAAAAAAAAAAGGAAAGATTTAGAAATATTAATATAAATGTATTATCTACAGTTATAAGAAAATTATTGATAAAATAATACACTTGACTCTTTAGTTGTAATTCTCATAAAAATATATTAAATTATCATTAAATTAATTATTTTTATTGAACGCTTTTATGTGAAATTAAAGGAACAGAAAATGATAATTTTTTCCCCTGAATAATAGAATCTCGTCCCATTTTTCGTTGTTTTTTTTTTTTTTTAATACATTCAACGAGCCGTTCTTTTAAAAGGAATTCGTTCTTTACTAATACTGATCAGGACTATGACGGTTAACGGGGATTTTGTTATAAACGTAAATATGTCATAACGTATGTATTACAATCAGAAACTAATTCAACAAGTAGCCTATTGAGTTTTTTGGTTCCGGTTCTGATTTTCTAAAAAAATAAAGATTCTAGAACCGGTTAATACCAGTCTTAAAAAATGCCGATTGTTTTTGATTATTATCTGTTTTTAAGGAAAAAGTTGTTATTGCTATAAGTGGGTAGAATATTATAGCAGTTTAGACAATGATCTTTATTTTTAGATTTTGGGTGGAGCGAAGAAGCTTGTGCTTTTACAATGATGTTTATTATGTTTTATGTGTACAAGTTTTCATATAGAAATACTTGTTCAAAAGTTTTGACGAGCAACTTTTTGAATCAAATGTTTGCCTCTAGATGTTACTTTACAAAATTCTCAATAGTTATCCTAACATTTGAGGAAGAATACCCATGGTGTAAAATACATCAGAGTTTTTCCGTACAATAAACATAGATAAACATCCGATAGGAGGTTTATCTGTATAATATTATTATCCGGATAGAAGAAATTGATTCAATGTAATGACTTTTTTTTTATTTATTATTATATTTATTAATATATTTATTCAGGTCAAAATCGAAAAAAAATATTTATACATTTCAATATTTACAATACAAAAGAATAATTACATTCAAAAATTTGAATTTTATTTTTCTGAACTTACAAAAAAGATATTATCCTTAGTTACTAGTTATGGAAATTAACAATTTTATAAATAAGGTTACGGTTAACGTTAAAGTTTTTAATTTTTTTAAATAAAGGTTACGGTTACGGTTCTTAAAATTTAAAGGTTCTGGTTCCAGAATCAGTTATTTTCGGTTCCGGTTCTGGTCCCTGATTATAAATTTTAAAATCAGACTAAAACAAATAATAAACGTAAATACCAAACATACGCGCATACGTACCAGATACTATTTTTTTTTTAAAATTATTTTTACTGTTATGCATCATAGTATTATTCCCTTCCCAATAGGGTGTAAGGGACGAGAAGCAGAATTACAATGGGTTAAAAAGGAAAGAGGACTAAGAGCTATGGTTATAAATTTATTGCGTTAGAGTCGAGTTAAATTTAAATGTCTTTATAGACTATGGTTAGGTATATAATATTATCATTAAAACAGACTGCGCATCAGTTTTTTGTACTTCCGTGTCAAAATATCTACCTACATTATTACACGCACGCAATTTTATCGCTATACACACTTGTATTTTGTCAATACACATTGTGTGTGTGCTATAAAACATAAAAATAAGCCCTGCTAACTGTAATAAAAAAATATATTTTACTGTATCTTTGTGGTTCACGCTTTTCGAGCGGCGGTGTTCCTTATTTTACGGAAAAGTAAGACCAGCGTTGTATTTTTTTACGGAAAACAGAGAGTGTGACGGTTAATCGAATTCTATTCACAGTTGATATTTGATGTATTGACAAAATGTGTGACGTACAGTGTGCGGTTCCCAGTAAAATTTGATTGCATAATAAATTATGAGTTTAAATAAATGTAGAAATAGTTGAGGAGGCGGCTGATTAGTACACTTAATCAAAATTAAATTCTGCGTTTAGTTTAAATCAGAAATCAATTTATTTAAAATAAATTAATAAATAAATAAACAGTGTGATCGTTAAGCGTTACGCGAAATAACCGTAATGAGTGAATAAATTAGTATTCCTGAGAAAATTCACACAGTTCAAGTATTTACCATTTGGTTTACAAAGCTCTTTAAACATTTTCAAGTCAATAAAAGTCATTCTTATGGAACAACGTTTTCCAAAATATGCGTATAGTTAAGATTAAACTGTGTAGTATTGACGTAATTGATGCCATTGACATATTTAAATCATTTGTTTTATTATTAATTTTCAATATTTAACAAATGTGTAATTCTGTAACTGTACATTTTTTAATATTACAACTATAATCATAATTCTTTAATTTATTGCATAGGTATATTATTACATTTCTCAGTTAGCTAACTACGTATAAACACTTCGGTAAGCTTAAATGCCAAGACATTAATAAATTCATTCACGCATTCATCTTTCTGGCAGGAGCTTATTGCTTGGAACTAAGTACAACAATCAAAGTAAAGTAAAATAATCTTCATCACTTCGTTTAGAATCTAAAAGAAACGATAAATAATTTTTTAATTCAAACGATTCTGAACTAAGTTTCTGTTTATTCAAGACAATTTTCCTAAAAAATGATAAAGTTTATTATTATAACTAAAAAAATGTAGTTTCTATTTAGCCAGTTTTATACTCCTCTATTAACTGAGAAAGGGGAAGAACATGTTTGACGAGAAAAAATAAGTATTAGAAAAATAAAATTTTCACATATTAAAAAATTTCTTGCACCATAACATTACTCATATTATTACGTATGTATATTTAAATTTTCATTAAGTTTGGATTAAAAAAAAAAAAGTTTTAAATTCCTTTTTTGTCAAATTTCGGAAACTTGATTGAATTGGAGAATTTTGAAAATGATCTCTTAAAAGTACTATCTAATTCTGATTCAAAAATTTGCTGGTCGAAACTTTTCGACAAGTATTTCCACACAAAGAAGTGTCTACAGAAAAAAATAAAAATAAAAATAAATAAACATAATAATTATTGTAATAACAAAACTAGCTTCTTCGCTCCACACAGAACCAAAAAAAAAAAGTCTCAGTTAGCAATCAATTATTATGTAAAATGATCAAAAAAAAAAAAAACAAACAAACAAAAAATTGTCAACCAAAAATTGTTTCTGCCTTCCTGGCCAGAAAGAGGCGTCACCGTTTTCTGTCAAAATCGACCTTTCCGTTATGATAATATAGATTTCCGTTTTCCGCCACTGAGAATTGTTTTGTCGAGGACTTTATGAGCGAGTTGCACCTATAATATATAATACAATATACAATACTTTTGTTAAAATATTTAAAATAAATCATTATTCATAGATAAATTTAAATATCACGTTAAAAAAATTCGGTGCCATTGCTTCGCCTCCCTGTTATGACATTGAGCGTCGCTTCGCTTCTCAGTTCCGTTCGCTTCGCTCACTTTGCAAAACTCGCCTCGCTTGCTTCATAAGCTCGTATCGCTCTTCTCGTACTTCGCACTCGTTTCAAATCGATATCAACCCTTGCTGTGCAACGTGCAGGGGGCATTTCGGTTTGATAATCGGCAATTATCCGTAAACCCTTGGTAACCAAACCAAAGAAATAGTATATTTCACCACGTTATACCCATATAAACTGTTATCTGGGCTAATGGTCTATTGTTTTTGCGTGAGAAGGGGGAAGGGAGTTGCGACACATAATAATTTAGCCTACGGGCGTCAAAAAGCTAAATACGCCATTACTCTTGATATATATTTTCTCAGTAAGGAGTTACCATAATTTAAAAACCTGAAATTCACAATGGTGGAAAATGAAAATCTTTATTTTAATACTGGCGGTACACGGGTTTGGTGGAAAAGTAGATCATCTCCGGAAAGATTTACGTAGAAGTGCGTGTCGTTTTTTTTCTTTTCATTATTGTGTTTTCAATATGAACTTATTACTGAATCGTTTTCACGTTATTTCTTTTTCGCATTATCTCTTCAGATAATATACACATAGTCTAAATTATGGTGTAAATCAAAGTTTGATATTGCGTTCATTATTTAGAAATATTCAAATTAGAATTAATCTGAAATTGTTGTTTTTGTGTCGTTTTATTTACTGTATTTTATAGGCCATTCGCGATCGGCGAAACATTTAAAATTAAAGTGCAGTATTTTAATTGCACTATTTTAATTGTATGCACACAACTAAAACGAATAAATCGACTAAATGAAAAACAAACAAACAATTTATTATAATACGTGTTCTATGTTATTAAATTATTTATTTGGGGGTGACACGGACACAGTTTAATAATACTATGACTTTTAAAATATTAATTGAAAATTATTTCATAAAAAGCTGCTCTTTTTTTTTTTTTTTAAATAAATAATGGCCATTAACTGTATCGCGTTATACCTACGTAAAAAAAGAATAAATTATATTCTTTGTAAACTGTATTGTAGAATCAATTTTTTACATTTCATAGCTGTAACTTGTTGTGAGTAAATTCTAGTCGAATCGTTTTTGAATTGGTCTTAGGCGTATGTTTTAATTTTTAATTTTAAATATTGTATTGATTGACATTAGAATATTAGATAATAAAAAGAATTTATTAGATTTTATTCCGGCATACACGCTCATCATACCAAGTAGGTAATTTAAGTTCTACCTAAGTATTTATTTTGGTGGAGGGATAATGACAACCACAAATTGTAAATTATTGAGTAAATATTTTAACGAAACACCTTATATACATACACTCAAACGCACTGTAATGAAGCGTAAAATACTAATAATAAATTACGATAATATGAAGTTAGGCACACTACGATGCATAAAAACTTACATATGTGCAGGAATTGAGTTTAAAATTTCGTCACTAGGATGCGTTAATATTAATTTCCCATTTAATTTTGCTATGTGCCAACGATTGGATTATTAAGGTTTCCATTGTCTGAACGAATAACCAAAAATCAAATTAAAATTTGCTTATTTAATGGGATACTACTTTTTTCTTTTTTTTTTAGAAATTTTATTATTTTAGTGAAAGCTTAAATTATGAGTTTACAATATTTGATAAAGAAATATTTGTAATTTTTATTGATGTTACACTTTACTGTTTTAGACAATCTTACGATTCTCGTATGTATTATACTTAATAATATTATAATATAATTATCTTTTTCTTTTTTCACTCCTCCTCTTCTAATAATTTGAGGTCAGCCATACTTGTCCCTATTCTCCACTTCGGTTCTTTACATATCACCTCCAAAACCTCTATCCACCTATTTTTTGGTCTTTCTCTTCTCCTCTTCCCTTTCACATATATGTTCTTAACTACATTAACTGCCTTAGCTCCATCCCTTCTTAAAACATGCCCTAACCATCTCAACTTATTCTATCGAATTTTGTCTATTATAGGCTCTATACCATCTCGTATATACTCATTTCTTATTCTGTTTCCTCTAGTTACTTTACTCATCCTTCTTAACGTTCTTATCTCTGAAAAATTAATTTTTCGTTCTATTTTTCTATCTATTGCCGAACATTCCGAGCCATACTTTTTAACTTTTTTCGACTCTTTAAAATGAACATTTTCTAATAAAAAAAAAAAGTCAAAAATATTTTTACACGATTTTTTTTTGTTGTATATTATACCAACTTTAGTTAATTGTTTCTTTTAAAAAACTGCATTAAAATATTTAAAATATACTATCGAGAGTAATTAGAGCTACTGACTTACCAATTAATAGTGATGTGGCCGTTTCGAACGTGTGGTAAATATAATAGGAGGCCATGACGTCCAAAAACTGGCCTATGATTTGGTCTAATGGCTTAATGGAATTTGCTAATATTCCACCCACCCGACGTCATAATATACTCATAACATCATATCAATAAACTGAATATGAACTATAATGCACTATGTATTTTATTAATTATTTAAACAATAGAGTATATTATTGGGATAATTTTAGTACTTTACTGAATCCAGCGATTTTGTGATTAAAGATATTTATTTGGCATCATGAAATTAATTTCGATTTAATATTATCCCCCTCAAAATATCCCGCGTTCGAAATATCCCGCGGTCAAAATATCCACATTCTAATTATCCCATATTAAAATTTATTTTTTGATTATATATGTATTACACAAAAGTTTGGATATATAATTGCATAGTTATTATACTCATAATATATACTTCCAAACAATTCAAACAATATACTTTGTTTTATAATAATTATTAAGGAGTATATAAAATAAAAATAAAAGACAGTTATATTGAAAAAATGACAAATTTTTTGACATATATTTTATTTATTTATTTATTAATTCGCTTCACCCAGAATGTAAAACTACATCAACGGTTTTCTACAATATACGAAAATTACAAAATTTATGATATATTTGGAAATAAAATTCTTAGGACATAGATCATTGGTTTAAATAATTTAAAAATTACTGCCCCTTTAACTACATGATGTAATGTTAATTTTACATAAATATTTGAAAATGAGATTTTTTTTTTAACGAAAATATTTTGAATGGGGATATTTTGAGGATACACCCTCTACTGCTACCACTCAAACAAACACATGCTTGAAAGGTTCAAAGAAGATTTCTGTGCCATGTAGCACATAAACTTAATATGTGTATTAACATCCACCTCATGATTACTCTCCCATCCTACAAAAATGATTTCTTTAGAAAGTTTTGTCGACCGCAGATACATGGCAAACATCTCCTTTTTTTAAAAAAAAAAACCTTCTCTCAAATATTGACTGTCCCGAATTATTATCATCTCGAGTTTCTTTTAACGTCCCCTTAGCCATCGCACTCGTCTTTCTACTCATTTCAATATACCATTCTCTTCAACCAATTACTTTCTCAATTCTCAGATTATTCATCTTATGCGCATTGCAAACACTGACCCTTCATTCTCTTTTTAATATTAGCCTGTTTATTGTTTGTATTAATTGAATGTCTTTTTGTCGTAAATAACATTATTCGAAAATCGTTTCGATATTTTTTATATTTACATTCATTATTGTATTGCGTTCTTCCTGTACTGTATGTGAAAATAAAATAAAATACAAATAAATTTTGTATTTAAGATCTACTCTGCTGGTTTTGAGCAATTTCATCGTTCTTTTAGGTAGGTATAACACTACAATAGTAATAATAATAAAAATCAATAGGGGGGGGGGTTCAAATACTATTGCCACTGCTACGCCACTGCCTGCACCTATTTCCACTATGATATTATTTGTCATTAAAAACAGCTATTGGTTCAGCGTCTTGGATAATAATATTATGTGGAGCGTACGTTTTGGGTAAGTATAACGTTATTATGAAAGATGCGTCTTGTACTACATCATACGTTTTCTCTTCGGAGGTCGGAGAGGGATACGACGACAGAAATGACCTTTAATCGAGTTACTAACGGCCGAGAGGCACGGGGGTGGTGTAACTACTATATGTATGTTTATTATATCACATTTTTTTTTCTGTTTTTGAGCGTTCCAGAATTAACCGTCTGAATTTATCGCTATAACACATCATAATTTATTTTCCCAGTTAAAACGACGAAACAATTGATAACAATAAAGCAATTTGTTTGTTCTTATTTTACTATAGTCGTATTAGTACTCAGTTAAAACTATTATTAAGTCAACGATTGTTTTGCGATAATAATAATACATTGAAACTTCTGTGTATTGGACTGCCACGGGGAATAATTAAGAGATGTCCACTATAGGGAGTTGTGTCCACTGCTGAGAAAACTACGTATATACTGAACATTTGCGAGGAATTACAAAATGTCCAATTCATAGCAGGGGTGGCCAATTTTAATACACTTGTGATCGACATCTGAATTTTTCTGGGCTGCAAAAAAAAGTTTGTCAATAAAAAAAAAAATTAATTATATGTACATGCGTGTTACTACCCTTATTTTATTACTTCTTATTTACAATATATATAATTCACAGTTTCATACTACACGTATTTTAATAAATTTGATTATTAATCATTACTTTTAACTTATTTAATTATTATTTACGACTATATACTACTACTTTTAATTAATATTTTATTTATACTGTAGAGAATTGTCTATACATTTACACATTAATATTGGTATTTTCTTAAATTAATTGAAATAATTTATCCTTTAATCGAACAGGAAACTCATAAATGTAAAATAAGAATATATGAATGAAATGTATAAATGAGATAAATATGTTATTTAATTATAATTTAATAGTGTCCACTATTAGGAAGGGTCTACTATTAAAAGGTCTCCATAAATAGAAGTTTCACTGTAATATCAATAACATTATTAATAGTGATGTGAGGGATATTGAAAACATTATTTTTTTTTACAAGAACATCATGACGGTGTGGGGTCGTCCTCGCCGACGGAATAAGTAGGTTTGTCGTTTATAGATGTGGTCGTAATATTGCCTGCACTGTTTGCAAGTTTTAATTGAGCGAGAGTTGATTGATAGCGTTTTAATTGCGGGTTTTTCGGAGATAATGGTTTGAAATTTGTGTGAAGTGCTTCGTTTCGTGTAGACCAGGCGAGTGTATTCAGGCCCACATTAAAGGAGGGGATCCAAGGGAGGGCCATGGCCCCCCGAACCCACGAATATTAGTGGCCTACAAAGAAAAATAATGTATACTCATTGTATTCCGCCTAATATTGGTAATAAAACTTCAAAAAATTCAAAGTTACCTATATTATTTTAGATTCTGAACGAGCGTTTTTACAATGATGTTTATTATTATTTTTTTTTTCTGTGAACACCTTTTTTTTTTTTATATGGATTTATTTGTCCGAAATTCCAAAAATATTAACTGAGAAAAGGGGGGGGGAAATAATGAAAAAATCACATTTTCATAATGTTTGTTACGATTTTGAATTACTTATTTAAATTTAAAATGTTGATTCGTACTGTGCACAGATGCTATACGTCATTATTAAAATAATTGTAAGTATATTACGTTGAAATACGCATTAATGTATGAGTAAAATGACGGAAAAACGTTAAAATATTCTGTAAAAATTGGAAATAGCATCGAAAAAGACGAGAAAAAAAAAAAAACAAAAAGAAAATAACGCAAAATAAAATTGTTTCACTTTTGAGGTCTCTGAAACAAATTATATATATATATATATATGTGCTCGGAAAGCATTATTGCCCCCGAGATCATGTCAAAAAGAAATCGAACGAAAATGCATATTTTGCATCGGAATCCTGACCCTAATAATAATAATAATAATAATAATAATTATAACACGTATATGATATATGAGGAGGAGGTACGGGCGATTAATAGCCGGGGATAACGATTTACGCGCATGTAAAACGCGCGCGCGATAACCGTGTAAAACGCTGCTCTGCCGCTCCGAAGAGACGAGAGAGCCGTACGAAAACGGTCGTCGTGGGACACGGATGGCGCGGCGGCGGAGACGGACGCACGCGAGTGTAGTGTATTGCGGCTGACGACGGTAGTCCGACGGGGTGTGGAGGGGAGGGCGGAATATTATCGACCCACGCGCGTTCACTCGACCCTTTCCCTCTCTACCACCAGTTTGCCCTCCCTCACGTCTCGCCCCATCGCGGTACGCCGCCACCACCATTGCTGGGGGCGCGCGCGCGCGGGGTGCTTTGCGCCGTCTCGGATACATAATATTATATACATACACACACACATATATATATATATATATATAATATACTATGTATATATTGTTGTACATAAAATATGCTATGTAGTGCGTGCGTATACGTGTATATTGTTTGGTGACGCGCGACGTCTCCGCGGCCGACAACAGACATAGCAGTCACGGCGGCGGCGGCGGCGGAGTACGGTTTTTCATTTCTCCGTATTTTTTTTTGTATTTTTTTTTTTCGTTTTCGTTTTCATATTTTTTTTTTATTTTTTTTTTGTCCATTTTAATTTCGCATTCGTTTTCGGCCGCCGCCGCCCGGTCGTTTGATCGTCAGAACGGCGCGCGTCTGTCTGTCAGACCGGTGTACGGGGTGTGGGAGGGGAGAGGTAGATGGAGATTACGCCACTGCCGACGACTCGAAAAGTCGAACGATGCGGCGTAGTCCCCCGCACGCAGGGCCGGTTAAAAAAACGACTTGCCGCTCCTATGCAGAGTGAAAATTTTCCTCCCTTAAACTAAAAAAAAAAAAAAAAACAAAAAATGACCTTACACAAGAATATTGAGTCATGAGATAGGCTATAATAATACACAATCGTCTTCGATGATTTCTTAGGAAAATTTAAATATTATATACTTGGCGATAAATAAGCGAAAACAAAATCCAAATATACGATTCAAATAATTTATTACTCAAAAGTGTTTTTATTTTTTTTTTTTAAACATTTTGTTGTTTATTTTACACCATAGTTGATGGGTGAAAATTTCAAGTTTCTAGACCTATTAGTTTTGGAGTTATGGTTAAGGTCGATTTCATGAAAATTTCGTTTATATATTTTGCAGTTGTTATAAGAGTTTTCGGCACATTTCATTGTTTTTGGTAAAAATATTAAGAATTTTGAAAAACTTCCACTTTAAAGTACAACCTATAAGCACCATTAGGGGGGACTTGAGAGGTCCCCCCAGATTTTTTGAAAATTACATAAGGGTAATGTCTTTTGGGGGGCTAAATTAATCAAATACCACGTATTAGTCCCCCTAAAAATGTTTTCCTAGTTGCGCCAATGGTACCGCCGGGAAACTAATTTCATGTATATAAAGTTGGTATAATAAATATACTTTTAGTACTAGTATTTCTATACGAATAAGTGTTTTCGTAAATTGTAAAGTAAAATAAACGAGCATTTTACAGTAAAAACACTAAATTATACGCAGAATTTAAAATTAAGTATTTTACCATAGCAAAACAAAAATAAAATTTTGCAGCCTCTTCAAAATTTGCCGCCCTACACGGTTGCATTGGCCGCTGTGCCTTAAATCCGCTCCTACTAGCACGAGACATTATGGCAATTTAATAATAATTTTACACGTGCATGGCGCGCGGCGAATAGGATTTATTTCGAGAAGGCGTTGAAACGTTATCACCTAGGTTTGGCGCCACCCTCTCCGTAATCGTGTAAAATCTTGATTAATTACCCCGGAAAGGGTGTTTTTAAAAATTAATTATTTTTTTTTTTTTGCAAAAAGTCGTCATAATATACCGGAGTTACCCGAGTCACAAAGAGTAATACATACCCATATTTTAAACCGTTTGTTCGCTCAATGTTTTCCGGTAAAAATAATAACTGTAATCCCCATTTATTTAACATATATATTATTACAATAGTCAATATTATATTATTTAATATTCACATAGGGATAGGGATATGTCCTTATCTAACCCAGTGGTTGCGACCCAAAATTGGGTCGCGATTACATTTTTAGTGAGTCACGTTAAATTTCACATTCTGAGTGGAGTGAAGCAGATAGTTTTTTTACAATGATGTTTATTATTATTATTTTTTTTTACCATCAACACCTATCGTATAGAAATACTTTTTCAAAAGTTTCGTTCAGCATCTTTTTGAATTAGAATTTGCTTCTAGATGGTACTTTAGAGAGGTCAATATTCAAAATTCTCAATTTAATAAAAATTATCCAAAATTTGACACAAACGCCTTTAATTAATTAACTTTTTTTGATTCAAACTTTTTGAAAATTTGAATATAGACAGACTATAATATGAATATATAATAATAATATGATATGAAAAATATTTTTGTGCAAAATAATTTTCAATATGTGAAAATTTTTTATTTCGAGCGATGGTGTGAAGTATATCCGGCTTTTTATGTGTACAATTTTATTTTTATAATATTCATATACTCGTATATGCGTATATAATTTTAAATATTTTTTGTGATTAATAAATGAATAATTACAGTTATTTACGGTTTTAAAAATAAAAATTTAAATACGAAATGCTGTTTTTTATTCTGTATTTTTTTTTATTTTCGTCATTCAACAAGGAAAAGAGCAAAAAAGGGGCACGTTTGACTATTGTTGTGAGTTGTCAAAATTGAAAAAAAAAAAATGACCAAAATTGGTCGTATCACATAAAAAGTTTGGAAACGTGTGATCGAACCCATATATCAACAGTCAACACCAGATCGTGTATTTTTTACACGAACGCGGTCTAGAGGGGGCTGTTCTAACACTTAAAACACCTCGACTGCGCGAAATTCTCCCTTAGACTCGGGGTCAACGCGATGATCACCTCGAGATTTATCCACCTATCCCCTTTTCTCTCGGGCTGACAGCATTCAAAATATTACAATCGAGATTCAAAATTTGTCGAACGAATAATGTGTTACGCATAATATTGGTGTGTTCGTGTATTTATTTCATGTATTGCTGTGTATACGCTATTACGTTATCGCGATGGTTGTCGATCACTGGTGGCGGCAAAGTGGAAGCCGATGAGGGGAGTGACCGACCTCAAAAATCGCCGAGGGAAATGTCCGGAGGTAAAGGCCAAGAGGTGCGGTTGCCGTGGAACGGCGTGGCGGCGTATCATACAACATCGAGTTTGTAAATTATAGTGTTCGTCGATACTACGAGCGTGACGCGTGAACATACTTAACGAAATCGAATCGAAATTAAAATAATACGGAACGTCGTTAGTACTTACACTTTGTGTGGGGTTGAAACTAAAAATGGAAAAATGTGAAATGGGCGGTAAATAACGCGGAATTTTTCAATTACAACGTACACCGATAACAACTCTTTTTGGAAACACTTTTTCGTATAGAAATACTCAGTCAAAAGTATATCGACCTGTAACTCTATAGATTCAAAATTACATCTAGGTGGTACTTTGAAGAGATCATTTTTAATCTATTCTCTATACTTTTTCCAAAAACGAGGCAGATCTGTCGAAAAATTTAAAAAAAAAAACGGTAAAATATGCTATTACACCGAAATTTTCATAAAATTGAAAATTGTTTTTCATCATAACTTCAAAAAATAATGCAGCTAGAAACTTGAAACACTTTCACTAACTACTAAAAATGGTCACGAGAACACTTCATAAAAATTTCAAAAATATTTGATCAATTTTGAGTTGAGGATAGCATTTTGAAAATATTGAATATTACTCGTTTTTTGTTAGTTTTTATGTCACCAAATTTGCTGGAGAACGGTCAAGAATAATTCAAGATTCTATTTTTTAAATGACCACTAACGTTTGTTGTTTTTTTCCAAATTATGGTTATTGAAAATTGGTAAAGATATTGAAAATAAAAAATTTACTTTTTTAAATAAATCAACTGTGTAAACAAGAGAGAGGTATTTATTTAATTGATCGAATCATTTAACAGCCTATGTGGTGATTAATGGTGTATTATAAAAAGTCTATCATCGAGCAATAATAAAGCTGAAGGTGATTAATAACAAAAAAAAAAAAAAAAATTCAAGTCTCTGAAACAAATAATGCTGTTCAAACGAAATAACCGTAATTCGCTTATAGATAACAACGAGGAAAATCATATTAATGTGCTTAAAAAAGCGCAGAAAAATGTATAAAAATAAGTACAAATAATTAAAACGTGCCTTTACACGGAGTCATAGAAACACGTGGCAACTACTCGTCGTATATTACCCAATGAAACCCCATAGTTATCACGTAGTTTGGAGGACGCGGAAACATTAAAAATCACGTTTCATCTAGAATCGAAAATTAAACAAATTCATAAAAAAAAAAACACTTAACAGAATAACGGCTATACTGAAACGAATTCTCAGGTCAATATATTACGTTGACTGTCACGTAACGCAGTACATGTCTTATGACACGAAAACGTCCATAACATTAACGAGGTGACAAGATGGAAAATGTTTCATTTAACAACGGAACACTGTCAACCAAAAATTATAATAAAATGAGTGTTAGATTCTGGACGAAGTGATGAAGCTAGAGTTTTTACAATGATGTTTATTTTTTTTATTTTTTTCCTTTTTTTTGTCTGTGTACAACTTTTTATATGGAAATACTTGTCCAAAAGTTTCGATCAATAACTTTTGAAACCGTATTTGCCTCTAGATGGCATTTTAGAGAGGTCATTTTTTGAATTTCTCAACGCTACAATTTTTTTTTTGGTAAAAACTACTCAAAATTTGACAAAATATCATCTTTTGATTCAAACTATATGAAAATTTAAACATAGATAGAAAATAATATAAGAAAGATTTTGGCGCAAGAAAATTTTGAAAATGTGAAAAAAAAATTTTGGACATTTTTCCAACATTTTTTTTTTCATTTATTTTTATATCATTAACTTTCTTAGTTCAGAATCGTTTTATTGAAGAAATGATTTATCGTTTTTTTAAAATTCAATATACCTGTCAAGAGAATCCTACCCGACGTGCGAAGAATACCCTGACGAGCGAAGTAGTAGTATACTCATCGTGCAAAGTATGTCCGGCTTTTTTTCTCTTTCTTTGAATTCTTTTTCGTATAGAAATACCGGTTCAAAAGTTCCGATCAGTATATCTATAGATCTGAAATCATACCCAAATGGTACTTTAAAGAGGTAATTTTTCAAATTTCTCAATACTTTTTTCAAAAACGCAGGAAACTTGTTGAAAAATTGACAAAAATCGGCAAAATATGCAATTACCAGAATTTTCGTAAAATTTAAAATTGTTTTTTAACATAACTTCAAAAATAATGCAGATAGAAACTTAAAACTTTTACCGACTACTAAAATTAGTCACGAATATTTGATCAATTTTGAGTTAAGTACAGCATTTTCGAAAATATTGGAAATTTCTCATTTTTTTGTTAGTTTTTATGTAATACAATTTTCTAATTTTTGATAAATCGTTTCTTTAAAACACAACACCACACACTCGTCAAGAGTATCTCTGATCCGAGGAGCGAAGAATATCCGTGGTGCGAAGTATCTCCGGCTTTTCGAAATTTTTTCCAAGAAATTTCTCAAAAATTAAATTTCTAAAATTTAAAATCCCAAATTATTATCGTTACTACGCATTATGTATTTTACTAGCGCGCGATTATTGGCATTCCTTTGGAAGGGGATACGTTAAACGTCATAATACATTAACTACATGGCGTTTTTCTTCTTCCTTTTCGCCATAATATACATAATAATTTATAGTGATGTGCGAGTATATAATATTTTAATACTCCAACGGCGGGGTGCAAGGAGAGGGGTCCGCCGGTCCTAGCCATTGACTGCGTCGCCGCTGGTCGGTCGTGTCAGTGGACTAATATGCTCGAATGTTTATGGCGCAACGCGGTTAAATATTATGTTCTGGACGACCCGTCGAGGCGTCATTTGCTGCGGAATGTCAGCAGGGCGAGTGTATTTGCATCTGACGAAATTTTATTTTTTGATATCCGCGAACGTTCTCGTGTCAATTTTTCCGATCGAAACGAGTGAATTTGACATTGATTGTAATTAATATAATATAATATTTTCCAATTTCACGTCCCGTTGAATAAATGAATTTCGAAATGACGAACGCCCCCACGTGTTTGGCGACAATTCACATCATCACCCTTCAGGCGTACCAATATTGCACAATAGTGTTCACTATTATTATGATCGTTGTATAAATGTGGTTGTCATATTTCAAAGCCAGTGGTTTTTGGCGTACACGTGTAGATATCATTATATTAATTGGGAGCACCGTGTATAAAATATATGTATATCGTTTTCTTTATTTTTGGAAAACATATATTGACCTTAACAACAACGAGTTTGTCACAATAGGTTGGATTTCTCTTAGACTAATTATTGGCCGTGTAATATTTTTGTACTAAAAATTCAAAATATCATAGTAAAATATAAAATAATATTATAAACAAAATCAATAAGGCTTATTCAATTATTAATAATATTATTTTTTCTTCAATAGTAAAAACTATGGATTGAAATATAGAAAATGTCTATTTAAAATTGTTTTTACTTCGCTTATAAAAAATCTTATATACGAATATTTATGTATTGAAATACTTAGAAAAAAAAAAAAAAATGGTGAATGTATTTGAAAAATGTTTATGAGAAGAGCTAGGTTTATTTTAGAACATTATTTTAAATATCTTAAAACCAAAAGAGTGCATTTTCTTTAAATGTGTACCTATGTAAAATTATAATTTACAACTTTAATTTCTAAAAAGAAAAAAAATATCTTTTTATACTTTTAGATTATTACGGTCATTATTTATTTATTTAATATTTTACAGGCAGTGCCCAAGTTTACATGAGTACCTTAATATATAATAGATTATAATAATTGATAAAAAAAACACAATAAAAATTAGCATTTTGAGAAAAATAAAAATAACATTGGCAATAAAATATATTATAGGGATTTACATAATAGTTAAAATTATGGCGTGACGCATAAGGTGAATGAGAGAGAATTTAGGAGGAAATATGTCCTATACTTCAATTTTAAATATTAAACTACAGTTTAAAAATCAAAATAATTTTGTCGTTTTTACCTACTTGTGTTTGTTTTCCATAGTAGTTATATAAAATGACGAATCAAAAAGTGTGTATAATTTTAGAAAGTTTCGAAATAATATTGAACTATTACTGTCTTCTCAAAGTAAGAATGAAACCTGGGTCTCCCCTGTGTAATTCTGACAGACTTTTTGCCTTTTTTCGGATATATATCTCATATATTAAAACGAAAAAATACATATATACGCGAGTATATGACCATCTGTGACCTATTTACAATCCATAAAGGTGTCATATGTTCTTATTCCTTATAAACTTTTTCTTATAAGCTCTTCTTCTAATAAAAAAGTGTTTACGGGCATACTCGTACTAGCTTGAATAAAAACGATACATAGTTGAAAAACCAATAAAATGCTAATACCCTTGAAAGAATGTTAAAAGTTTCAACAAATATTATGGGAATTATAACTTAAATACTAAAGGACTTGAAGTTTCTTAAAGTTCATGAAGTAGGTATATATACATCGATATTATTATCCGCGGTTTTTAAATATATAAGAAATCTAACGATGCACAAGTACTCGAAATATTGCTGCGCAATGTGATACAAGTGTTTTAAAGTAAACAGAAAAAACATTTATTCAAAAATTATTGAAAATTGTTGAAAAGTGTATTGCGCACTGTTTATCTAGTCATTTGGAAACTAGTTATCATATTATACATTTATTACTGCATAGGTATCTACTTTTTTAAAATCTATATCAGTAAATTTAATCCTCTCAGATATTTAGAATACAGTTTTTGGATTATTTATATAAATTATTGTTGATATCTTTTGTCTATAATTTCCACTGAAGTATTCGAAGTATCGTCTAGAACAGTAGTTCACGACCGGTGGAAAATTCCTCTCTAGAGGGAATGAAGATACTACACAGAACACAGGGGGGAATTCAGTGATGGTGAAATAACGAGAGTTTTTTTTTGTTAATTTTGTTAAATAAATAAATTTAAAATCTACTTAAATCATTCAATTAATATTTACACTGTATATTATTATTTCTGCTTTTATATTTAATAATTTGTTCTAATATTTAATATATTTATTTGTATAGGAAACAAAAAAAAAGTTAAAACTCAAATTTAAAGAGAATATGATTTTTTGTTAACTTACTAGGGTAGATGAAATATTTGAAAAATTAAAAAGGAGGAATAGAATAAAAAAGATTGGGAACCACTGATTTAGAAGTTATAATATTCAAGTCATTATGGTATAATCTGAATAGTATTCAAATCCTGTTTGGCAGTGTCAGTATAGTTTTCATGTTTGTATGGCAACTCGAAGTAAATTATATTATTATTAGAATAATTATAATTAAAACGTTATTGTAATATAATAAAAAATTATTATTACTCAAGATTCGTTTTTAGTGATAATCGATGTTTTGTTGCTCGTAAATTTAATTATAATATCGTAGTTTTAAAAAAAAATTACTCTAATGCTCTATCCTCATTATAATAAAATATTATAATAACTTATTTATGTGAAAATCATAGAACTTTTAAACTTTTTTTTTATTCATATAATATTGTGTGCTTGTATTTTTCATTCTTGTTACGTTTTTTTTCTTTTTATTACCATTAATGATGCATCAACATTAATACGAGTTTTCCTTTTTTAAACAGTTACATAAATAATATCGCATGCTGATGATACATAAAAATATAAATGCAAATATACGACTGTCTTTTAGAATTTATTTGTAGACCATAACTTGAATTTGAGGGAATAGAATTTTAAACATTGTGGTTGATACATAGAGAAAAACGATATTACTCTATGATCAAAGGGTTGATAGGCTTTATTCATTTGAATTGATTTATATTTCAAGGAATAACATCACTTAAACTGTTTCTATTTTAATATCTAATAGTTACTATAATCTAAAAAGAATAAAATCTCTAATACTTAATCTATAATAATTAAATAAATATAAATAAAATTGGTTCAAAATTGTTCGAGCAATTTTTACACTTGAGTGGTTCAAGGAAACTCAAATGTGAAAATGCAAATGATACTTAATAATATACATATTATATAAGGTTGGTTAAATTATTGTTTATTTTCGGTTCTATTCACTTATGACGTGTTTTTTTTTTACATAATAAATTCATTTCATCAATTATTTTCTTCAAAAAAGAAACAATTAAATTAATTTAATTGTTTCAAGGTATAATCCAATAGAAAAAATAATGAATATACTAACTAAGTGTACCTATGTTTAATATTTATGTTATGATAAAAGATGTTCTTTTAACTTAATTTAATTGTTATTTATGAAAAGAATTTGCTTGTAAAGAGATCGTGACCGTTTAAAAGATTAAAATATGTACAAGTGTTGAAAAATGTTCGTTGTAATTAAATTAATTACTGTAATAAAGAAAATTCTTTGCGAATAGGCACTCGGGTAATTAAATCGTTTGTTCATAGGAGCCACCTCAAAAGGTTTCTGAATTAATAAATACTTGACAAACCCAATTGTACGTAAAAATAAATTTAATATACATTTTAGATTTTGAACGAAATGAAGAAGCTAGTGTTTTTACAATGATGTTCATTTATTTATTTATTTTTTCTGTAAACACTTTTTTCGTATAGAAATACTTGTCCAAAAGTATCGATTAGCAACTTTTTGATACCGGATTTGCCTCTAGTTGGTACTTTGAGAGGTAATTTTTTGAATTTCTCAATTCTTATTTTTTTTTTTGAAAAAATTATCCAAAATTTGACAAAAAATACTCGGAAGCCATAATTTTTTGGTGTAAACATTATGGAAATTTAAACATAGATAGCCGATAATATAAGAAACATTTTGGGGTCATATTTCATATTTTCTTAAGTCATTTTTCACTCTATTTAACTCTAATTTATATGAAAAAAAATAAAAAAGATGTCCTCCTTAATACGAGTGTTTCATATTTTCGATATTTTTTATTCCGTGACGTGTGTTTCACTATCACAATTTTGTGTTCTAAGATTTTGAGTTTCGTTCTTTTGCGTTTTCAATTCATAAAAATATTGTCCTTTTGCGTACGCGTGTGTTTTGGGCGTTTCTCCGTCTTACAATCGGAAATTTTTTGCATGCATACAATAAGTAGGTATGTTTTATTTTATAATATTATACCATTGATTTTAGAACGTACAACGACGCGGCGCCGTCCTAAAATATGGCGATCCGTTACATTGCACCGTCAAAGGCGGCGACACAACTCGTCATAGTTACGAGAGGAAACGTGGAGACTGATTTCTCATGACTGTACTCCTCGTCATATTATAGCTGAATGATGTGAAACGATTTTCAGAAATTTCAAGCAACACATACGATAATTATTGTTTTTTATTTTGTAGTACATACTATTTTTCTTTTTGAATTTGTGATTTTAATTTTTAAGACCAGAATGTACTCTTAAGTTAAGTTCGTCCACGATATACTCTGTTATAAATTAAAAATTTAACATCGTTTAAAAAAATTAATTTGTCCATATTTCGTTTCTGAAGCCTTTTAATTTTGCATTACTGTAAGACGCCTAAAAAGTATATTTTGATTTTGCGAATCGCAATATTATAAGACGACTCTTACGTGTGATCCGTCTATTTTGATAAAAATGTATAATTTTCTGGTTTTAAAACATTAAATATTGATAAATACATTAGTCAATTTAGTTGCGTTTTTAATATGTTTACATTTTTTTTTTTTTTTAAGTGTTACTATTTTATCATTTATTAAGTGTTGAATTTTTAAAATTGTATGACCATATATATAATGCACACTCTAAATTATTTTATGTTAAGTAGTATTCAAGGGAATCACTTCATATCGCACCTAAATATTAATGGCAAAAATTTAATTTTATTATGACAATATTATATTTTGATTTATTATAAATTATAATGATGTCTGAGTGAAAATAAAGTCGAAAAAAATTACAAAATATTCTTAGTATTTCAATATTATACCTTTATATTATAATATTTGAAAAGTATCAAATACATTTATATATATTTATACATTTATATCGAATTGACTTTAAAAATGAATTGTTGAGAAATAAAAGGTGTATAAGTAGTAAGTACTAATTATTATCGTTATCCGATTAAAAATAAAAATAAAATAATTACTACCTTCATTGTAAAATAATTTAATTTGTGAATTAAAATTGAGGGAAAATTAAAAAGATCGATAGCATTCTTTGTATTATTTTAATATTATGCAAGTTTCACGCTTAGCATTTGAAAACCATTTGATTGTTATATTATTTTTTTTTTTTACTCATTGATTAAGAAATAAAAAAGAAGTCGTTTTTTTGTTTTTAATAAACGTTTTATTATAATGTTCAAACGCATAATAATTATACAATATAAATACAATACAATAATGGATTAAGTTAGGCATGAAATTAGAAAATAATGTAGAAAATTCATGTACAAAATTAATGTACAAAAATTCAAAATCATTTTGTGTAGCAATCATGTTATGACGTTCAAGTTAAATGTAGTTACATAATACAATCGAATAGAAGTCGATTAATATTTTCGAGAACACGGTAAATTATTTTTGTAAAATTACCTATTTAAAGTATCATTTGGATGCGATTTCTTATCTAAGAAGTTACTGTGTAAAACTTTTTTTCGACCAATATTTCTATATGAAAAAGTGCTTCCAGAAGGATAAAAAAAAAAAAACCGGAAATACTTTGCATCATATGTATTCATTGTTCCTTGAGTGGTGGAAATTTTGTGTGTACGTGTTAAATTTTAAAGAAACGAAAAATTATTTTTTCAATAAAATGATTTCGAGTGAAGCTTTAGTTTATATAAGAAGAAAGTTTTACTCTAAAATTGTAAAGTTTATTACAATAATAAAAAAAAATAAATATATTTTTAACTCGGCCAGTTTTATATTTCACTTTGTGAGAATAGGAAAAAATATAGTTTATATTATTGTGTTTATCAATATTTTAATTTTCATAAAGTTTGGATTAAAAAAAAAAAAGTTTAAAGGCGTTTTAGTCAAATTTTAAGTAGTTTTTTTTCCAAATTTTTGGAAAAACTATTGAGAATCTTGAAAATAATTTCTTTAACATACCCATCTATATTTTGGACAAGGGGTTTCTACACAAAAAAAAAAAAAGAAAATAATAGTAATAATAACTATTATAAACATCATTGTAAAAACACTAGTTTCTTCACTCCACCCGGAATCTAAAATAAACATCATTTGAAATTCACGAGTTACAATTGGGATAGCGGCCTCTTGAAGATTTAAAAATCCCCAGCCCCAAAATCTATAAATCAGGCTCCGTTTGTAACGTATCATTATTATTATTATTTAATATTTCCCAGGTTTTGGCTTGTGCTTCATAACCTACACATTTTATCTATTATAATTTAGTTGTATTATTCTGTTAATTCTAATAATGCCCTCCCACCCCCTTCGGACAGAAATAATTAACCGTTTTATATGTAGGTGTTAAGTTTAGCCAGAAAACGTTCTACAACGTCTGTAAGCCGTAAGAATCTAAATGAATTAATAGTTTGTAAGAATTAACTCGATTACCAAGTCCCTCGTCGTGGTTACCGACTATTTCTATTTCCCAAAGTAACTCGTCGTGGCATATTACGTGACTTAGTTCGAAACCGTTTACATGAGTTTTGATTGCATTGCATTTTATTTACATATTCTTTGCATAATATAGCATTTCGCATGAATCAATACACATATTATTGTTTGGTACTATTGTCGGAAACAGGAACGACTATGGAACGAAATCGGAATGCTTTTGCCAAAAGAAATACATATTTTGAATCTAGAATTTCATAATAATTATAACCTGGAATATAATTTATCTGAGTATTTATTGTTAGATCTCATATACATCATAATCAAATTATTTTTTATTAATCAATTTATTTTATGGTTATTATTTTTTTGAATAATATTGAATACCTAAACTAAATAAAAAAAAAAAAAAAAAATACTTGAATTCATTAAATTTAATGTCGTCAAAATAATTTCTATGGTACTTATGAAATTAATGACTAACATATCAAATAAGTAAATCACGTATCATTTGTTTTCACCGTTTTTAATTTAATTCAAATAAAATGTTTGTACGCGTATTAGCTTACGAAACAATTTTTAAAGTATAATATGACATTAGCTTTTATACATAATGGGGTTTGAACATATTTCCGTATGTAATCAGTAGGATGACAACGTAAATTGAATAAGTGTATACGCAATGATTTTTTAAAGTAATTGGATTGTTTAAAATTCAAACTATTTTCATGCAAATTTTCTCTTCGAATTTTACATTATTATTTTAAATGTATATACATTTAAAATTATATGTGTGTATCTATTTATTTATCTATTATCTATTATCAAACAGATACATATAATTTGTATAAAATAATGTCAATAATTAACCTGATGATAATTTTTCAAATCGAAACCGGTTGCTAATGAAATATTTTTCTAATACTTCTAAGCTAAGATATATTTTATTTATTTTTATATTAATATATAACATGTAATAGTTATACATTGATTGTATATAATATATGTAATAGGTTTATTTATGTTATTAACGAGTATTAATCTTTGAATATTTTTTTCGGTTTTATCATAGATAACAAAATTAATATGTCGTAGTAATGTGACCATACGTCCTGTTTTATACAGGATTGTCCTTTATTTTGGCTCTGTGTCTTGTTGTCCAGACAAACTTCTCTCAGGACGCTTTTTGTCCCGTAATTTCAAGTCTGTCCCATATTAATCCCGTTTTTTGATTTACTGTTGATTTAAAATTTTTGAAAATTTTGAAATGAAATTATTGAATAAAATAATGTAAGAATCTAGAAATCTTTTGGATACCATTAGATCAATTATAATCGTAAAATGAATTAACAAGTTTTTTTTAGAAAGTAAAGTATACAATATTCATGAATAAAGGATTTGAAGAAATTTTAAAAAGTATCAATTTAGTTTCATTATGTTATTTTATGTTTTTCAAAATAGTGTTTTTATGTGTTTAAATTTAATCTGTAATAGGTAGTTTAAAAATTATACTTTTGTCACGATTTAAAAACATATAAATATGTAATAAATACTTATTTATTTAAAAATATTATGAAAAATATTTTTGTCCTGTATTTTATTTTCTTAAATATGGTCACCCTAAATCAAAAACAATAGTTTTGTTTTCTGGTCACTATAAGTTGTCCGGCAATCTCGTTCAAAACGAAAATAGGCGCAACTAAGGTGTTCATATTTTATCCGTATGTCACTGATGTGTCTTCAGGTTATTTCGTAACACTGTTTTTACTCCGACGACGTCTATTTACAACACGTTATTTATTTATTATTATCATTATTTTTTTTTCTATTACTTTTCTCTCGCTATTATTCTCCGATTTATTATTCTACGCGCGTCTTTAATCGCGGTGCGTGCGCAACGTGGTCATCGTATATACAAGGTATTCAGTAATCCATGGCGTACGTTTAAGGGAAGCTGGAGGGGTATGTGCCCTTCCTCCCATTAGAGCCCCGTATGCACGTCTATTGATTCGCGTTTTCTTTATTTTATTTTTGGTGTAACGAGCACAAAAATCAAAAACCCGCCAAAGAGCACGTCATTAATGATTTGCCGGTCGTGTGATATTTTTGGATCGCCTCGTTGAAGTTATTAGACGTATATAATTTATTTTTCGCGTAAACCTACGTACACACATAGAGAATCGGATAAAAGCGGCAAAAAAATAAAAAAAGTGGTCTGGATAGTGACAAATGATAATTGAACATATTTTTACCTAGATAGAGACGCTTTTTTCTTTTCTTTTTTTTAATAACGCGCTAAGATAAAAGGATAAAAGACGATTATAGGATTCATCTAGATATTCTATTTATATATTATATAGGTATGCATTGTACAAACTTCATACTAATACAAAAAACTTATATTCAGAAAAAAATATAACGATAAATACTGTTAAAACTGTTAATTATTAATAGTTAATAGTAACAATGTTTTAAACCATATTAACCGATTTAACAGATTTAACAGTTCATCCATGTTAAACAATATTATCAAATTTTGATTTACAACGTAAAATTATATTAAGTTTTTTATCGTTTAATCTGTTCTGCCTAGTTGCTAAAACTTGGATTGCCTTACTAAATAACTTTTCAACTAATGCTGAGGACGATCATTGTTTACAGTGTAAAACTCAAGTCTAATAAACACTCAGTATTGAAATCCACGGTACAATAATAAATCTCACCAAGTCGTTAGTTTTCCGCGTATTAAGTATGCGGTATACAGAAACTAAATGTAAATAATAAATTTAAATTTAAAAAAAAAATAAAAAAAAGCCGGACATACTTCGCACGATGGGTGTACTTCGCACGACGGGTGGTATTCTCTTGACGGGCGTATTAAATTTTAAAGAAACGATAAATCATTTCTTCAGTAAAACGATTCT
>JAIPRM010003015.1:0-27774 GCA_025469315.1 Stegophylla sp. TES_Ste_2020 | reverse complement strand
GGTTCCCTAGTCGTTTTTGTAAATTTTTGGTTATTTTTTTCAAAAAAAAAAAAAAAAAAAAAAAAAAAATTGAAGAATTGAGAAATTCAAAAAATGACCTCTCCAAAGTACAATCTAAAGGCGAATCCGGTTTCAAAAAGTTATTGATTGAAACTTTTGGACAATTTCTTTATGAAAAGTTGTACACAGAAAAAAAAAAATAAACATCATTGTAAAAACACTAGCTTCTTCATTTCGTTCAGAGTCTACAAAAATTATGCTTAAGTATCGCACTACGTCGGTGTAACGAAAACCGGCACAAATCGAAAGTACATATTTTTATAATAATAAAATATAAATAGACTTTATTCTAGACCACAAAGTAAATAATATTGTTTATTAATACGGGTTTCTGCGAGACAACGTCGTTTCGAATAAAATCCGTATGAAGTGTCACTCAAATTGTTATTGACACTCGAACACCGATGACTTAATCAATTTTATCCACAAAACCGAAGACATTAATTCGTATCGAGATAGCAAAATAAACGAGAATAGCCCTATCCTTCTTTATCGAAGCCGTACGGAGTAAAAGGTATTCCCCCCCCCCGAAGAACAAACGATAAGGGGTTTATAACTGTAATGGATATAATACGTCAACAGGACATATTATCTGTAAAAGGCCGAGCAGCAGTGACAGAACATTAAAACAAATAAGATGCCCTCTATCGCCCCCCCCCCGTCACTACTGTTATTCAACGTTTTCGCTGAAGAAAGTTTTACGGAGTGTGCTGCTGCAACGAGTCAACAACCGATACCGTTGTTGACACAAACAATTATCGAAGTCTAAAGTTTGGCCAATGACCTGAATCGGTAACGATAAAGAGAAGGTATTATTATACAAAATATCTCGGACTCTAGGCTGAAAACAAAATCCAAAAGTAAGATAATAATAAATATTTCACTGTAAATAATGTCACGACTATTGTAAGGACTATATTGCCAATCAATTCTGATGATTATTTTATTAAACAATGAAAATTGCGCCTAATGTTAAGATCAAAGGACTTAGTGTTAGAATTAATGAATCATAATATTAACAAAGTAGTTAAAACACATATACTGATTGTAATACGACAATCAAACCCTACTCAAAGGGTTGGTGAAAATGGCGCGCATCTAGGGTGGAGTTTTCAGAGGCATAAAATAATAACTGTCTTTTTTTCTTTTAATTTTGAAAAACTGTTCATGCGGCATATGCAAATTAGCGCTATTAAATACTCCGTGGATATCACTAAAATAATAATAATATATACAGGATAATTTTTTAAAAAGTACTGAACCCCTTTTTTAGCGGTAAAAAAGGAAAAATTCCATTTTTTTTTTCGGATTCATCAAGTTACTATGAAAATTATGTTTTCCATAACTCAATTTTTTATATGTCATCTTTAGGATGTCCTGTGGAGGTGCGAACTTTTTTTTCTCAAATAGCAACTCCATATTTTAACTACGGAATGTTATTCAGGTAATTTTTCTGTGAATTTTGGTGCGTCAAAATTCGAACCAGTAGATTATATTTTACAACATTGCGAATTAATCATTTGTTAGCTGGTAAAATCATAGATTCATAATAGCTAAGTAATAAGTTAGTAAATATATGCACAAGTATTTACTTGAATTTATTCCACTAAACAATAAATGATTTAAGTGTACAGCACAAGGTATTACATCATAATTTTTAGATTCTGAACGTTAGTGAAGAAGCTTATCTGACTCATGCTGTTTCTCGAGTTCATGACTTGATCGTGTTGGAAAATGTGAATTTCAATCAGCATAACAGCCGCAAAAACTAACTTTGAAACCATATTTATATTATCATAATTGGTTTTAATAAACATTTTATGCGTATCAATTTAATTAAAAAAATAAATAATTTATGTTGTTTGTCTTTTAATTAAAATAAATTATATTTAAAATAAAGTTATTTTTAGTGGAACAAGATTAAAAACTTTTGGCACGTCTTCTGAGGAACGCAACTTTTTTCAAAGCAATCGAAATTCACCGTAATCTCTCCTTTTATCAAAAATAGTGACTTCTTTTTTGAATTTTTAACGTTAGCTCATTATAATATAACCCGTCCAGTTCAGCTTGGTCTTCGGCTGACGTCACGCGTTTAAAACGCGTAGAACCTCAGTTTCCAATTTTTCCATAGCTAAGTACGTATATCAGACAACATCAAAGTAATAACCAAAAGGAAATGTATACGTAGATATTATTTAATAAAACGATTCTGGCATAGCAAATGTCCAGTTTAATTTTGGGATTTTCGATTATTCGAATTTTTTTTTTTCAAAATACAAAAAACTGACGGGGGGTTCGACGGACGAGGAGAGCGAAAAACTGACCTTTTTGCTGGAGACCGGCAGGTGGTTGGCTACTACTGCCCCTGCGGCGGGGGCGGTCGTCATCGCCGCCGGGTGTTTGCTGCTGCTGCTGCTGCTGGCACTGTTGGCGGACGGTGGCGGAGGCTGCGTCTTTGCCGCCGTGGCTGTCAACCGACTGGCGTAAAAATACATGGCCATCGCCACCATGACCCCGAGGATGAGGATGAGCGGAATCGGTCGGCGGCGGCGGCGGCGGCGGTGACTGAGAGAGCTATTCGCGGGGGGATTATTTTCGGCGAGGGGGGTACGGACCGCCGGGAGGCAGCTGGAAAACGAACGGGTCGGCGGGGGCAGACGAAACCATCGCACGGCAATGCGAGACGAACGTCTACTTCTTCGGCGGCGACATGGGTCTCCCCTAGGCGGTTCCCGGGATTTCTGTGCGGGCGAAACACAATTATTGTCTATTTATACGCGTGCGGGGTGATTTTTTTAAGCGTGCTCAACCCCTTTTTCGGCCGGAAAAATACGAAAATTTTGGTAATTTTTTTTTTTGTTCGAGTCACTGTGTGTAAACTGGGTTTTCCGTAGCTCGTTTTTTTAATTTTTTTTTTTTTTTTTTTTTTTTTTTTTTTTATCAAACGACAAACCCCCTATCTAAACCGTAGAGTTTTATTACGATTACTTTTTTGTAAATTTCAAAGTATTTTAAAGTCGAAATTCGAACGAACGGTTTTTGAATAATTCAAATTTAAGAATTAAATACACTGTGCTTCTTCGAGCATACATTACGTACGTAACTAATATTATGAATCCAAGAGACTATTTTCCTCGAAACTTAAATTTGAATACATCAAAAACTTCTGGTTCGAATTTCGATTTTAACGTATGAAAATTTACACAAAAATTACCCGAATTAAATTGCGCAGTTAAAATATGGGATCGCTATTTGAAAAAAAAGTACATCCCCTCCGGGAAGCGTGATTTTTATGTAGTATAATGTGAACATTACGAAAAAAAAAAAAATTCCAAAATTTTAATTTTTATAGCCAAAACAAAATCGGTGAACACGTTTAACGAATCACCATGACGTATATGTAGATATGTTATATTTTTATTTGTTACGCGAGACGGTTCGGGAAAACGTTTGAAAATTAAGTAAACGAAAATTCCTCAAGAGGACGGAGGAGTTAAAAAAAAAAAAAAAAAAAACCCCCCGTCGTCCCGAGAAATTATGACGTTATGGAATCAATTAAATAACTCGCGAACACGTGTCGTTAACAAATGAAAAAATAAAAAATAAAAAATGGAGAAAAAGAACGATTCGCAACCCTAGATTACGGGATGGTTTACATCGTAAGCACCCTGTGAGCCGCGTAAACGTGACCAAATTGATCGATCGGTTGTGCACTATTATTTTATTATTTATTCGATTTATTGTCGTCAATAATCGCCACCGAATTAGTTATACTTATATACATAATTTAATATTTTAAGCATTCAAACTGCCTATTATTTATACGTCGTACGAAATGTGACAAGGACACTTCTGTATAAAACCGGTGTTGAGCATTTATTAAGGATAAACTCGTCTTGATAATCTTTTATCTCGTCTAGATGGATTAAAAAATGTTTATTCGATGCATTATCTCAGATTAGTAATCGTGTTATCTACACTAAATTATCCATTTTTTTTTTTTTTTTTTTTAATGATAATAATAACTAGTTAATGTGGACTACTACAGTTAAGTCTGATTGACAAATTTGTTCCTACAATATACATTTTTAAAATTTGAATGATTTTTTTTTTTCAACAGTCTAGAAATAAATATATTATTGTTTAGTGTATATAATGTTTATGTTTTGAAAACGGCATTTTTCTGATAATCAATTTTCTTTTATTTTATACAATGTTGTTGGTATAGTATTGATTTATTAAACTATAAATCAATATGATACAATCTTTTTATTTGCATAGATAAATTGAAGACATATTTTATCTTAGCATGTTATTAAAAAAAGTATCTCAATATTTAGGAAGATGAATCTATAAAATTGTTTGGATTAACAACCGTTTAAGTCAAAATTCATAAAATTTAAACATTCGTAAAAAATCAGCTGACTTTCACAAAAATTATGTCACGTGTGAAAAAAACACGCGAGAAATCTTTTGGTAAAAAAAAAAAAAAATATTGAGCGTATTTTAAAGTTCAAAAGTTATAACGTTTTGATTGGCAAAAAAAAAAAGAAAAATCTAAAATCCTATCTAAAAAGTTACTGTATGAAACTTTTGAACAAAAAGTATTTCCATACAAAAACGTGTAGACGTGAAATTTTTTTTTTTTTTTCAAAAAAAACATCACTGTATAGACACAAACTCCTTCGCTCCGGTCAGAATCTAAAATAAATTGTCGTGCAACGCGTTTTTTCTTTTTCTAAGGAGCCATTATCACGTACCAATGAAAATTCTCACAAATAAATGTAACCGTCATGCGTGAATAATGCGCATACCTACGTTAACTAATATATATATATATAAATTTAACAACAAAAGTCATCATAATAATATATAACGAGAGCGAGTCACAGATGCCTTGGGCTGTATGAGTGCGAAAAACAAAAAATGTCTATCATTGTTGGTCCACATTGTACATCACACGGACGGATGACCACGTGACAATGCAAACCGACATTCGTTGAAGGCTAACCCAAGAACATCATCATCTAACATAACCTAACTAACTCACTTATCACATTAGATCAACAAAAATCATTTGAATTAAATAACATTTTTTTTTTTTTCTTTTTTTCCCTGGAAGAAAAAACGTACCATATATCATCCGACCATTTTATATCAAATATAATTCTTCTTTTTTTGTAAAATACATAAATCACCATTCAAATTTAATATTCCCATTTACTTTCACATGAAATCAGCTTACGATATTTGTTGAAAATTATTCAATGTTCATGAACAACAATAATAATTATTGTGATGCGTACATAAAACTTTGAAAAGCATTTTAATGAAGTGAATTAAAACACGTTCACGCTGTATAGTTTATCAACTTTTAAGTTTATTTCGTGTGGCATGTCGTTAATTCGAAAAACATACAAACCATATTGAATATTGTTGTTATTTAATTTTAAACTAATATAAACGCAATTAGATTATAATATATTCTACAACAGTACGACGACGGGGCACTGATTTCCATATTTGAAACCTCGTTTGTAATTTCAAAAGTGACTAAACAAATTTTCGGTCACATACAACGAACTAAAAAAAAAAAAAAAAACTAAACAAAACAAAGCCAAAAAAAAATAAATAAATGAGAATAGTATTCCACATAAGCTGAAAAGCACAGTTAATGTCGACATGGGTCGGATCATTTTGACATTAGCCCAACAGTTTCTGGCTTTAATATAATGTAATACAGTTCATAATTTCGATTAAATTATATAAGGATTAGCCAATGGGTGATTTCCTTTTCCATAAACCGAGTGTTTGACTTTCCAATCCTCTGGTTTTTACCGCAGTTCATACAAAATGTTACGCTTTTGTTAAAATTTTCTACCTATTCGGTAGCGATAGCGATCGAGAATGTAATATTGAAATAACAATTTGGCTTTTCAGCAATATAACTGAAGTGATTTTAAAGATATACAATTTATACATATATATTATAATTTTATCCTAAGTCCCACTTTTATATCATGAATACTTATTATATTAGGTATACATTAGAAAAAAAAAAAACTAATGGTACCAAAAAAAAAAATTAAATACATATATACAGTATCTACACATATAAACGTATTCAGTGAAACCAAATTTAATTTTGGGTTACGTCCAAAGATTTTCTGACTTCTACCTTTACTTATCTAATATCTACCCAAGTATGAATGGATATATTGAAAAATATATTACGAAATATACGAAATCAGAATATTGTAATAATGAAAATATTTTTCACCAGCGAAACCTCATCGAGGGTAATAATAATAATCTGTCAAATAAAACAAAACTTGATTCTTACATGATAAAACAATCAAGGAAATACGATTCCATAAATTTTAAATATTATATAAACTCTTAGCACCGAGGTAATTTTTAATTTACTAGACAGAAGTCGAAAGAGTGACCGTTAATAATTACATATGATGAACGCTATACACTATTTGAAATTTACATAATAAGTTACCCATATAATTAAACAATATACAGCATATTTTAAATTAAAATGTACAACCGGCAATATTGTGAAGATTCGAAGAATAGCATATTTTCACAAAAACGATGAAATTCGCTCAAAATCGGTTTAACACGTAAAAGGAATTCGAAAATTTACTTGTACTGGAGGGGTGGGGGGGAGGTCAGAGACAAACGATTAGATTTTCAAAATTTAATCACATAGCTGGGAATAACACGCGGAGGACACGCGGTGAGAGTTATTGAAAACGTAGAAAATGCCATGTGCGAGGAGTGCAAAAACCTCTAGAGATATTCCCACCCCGCAGCCGATTTCTCTCTAAACGGGCATTTTAATTGAAAACGGTCCCCTTCCCTATACACATAGCTGCATACACAAAACCGACCTGTCCAAAATAAATTATTCGTTTTCCGCCCCTACGCACTAACAACCCACCCCTTCCCCCACCCATATAACGGCCGTGGCATTTAAACATTTCTGTCTACCTCTCCGCGCCGCGTATAGCAAGGAGTAGTAGAATTATTACCCGGGCCAGTATTCGCGGTTTAATTTATAATACTAATATATACATTCATGTAAATCTACCTGTAATATCTAATCGAAAAAAAAAACTCAACATCGATGCGCAATAAAAAGAGATACGTTGACTATATATCATATATGTATATTATATATATACAGCGTATAAGGGATAAAAATATCTATTTTCCGACGACGACGATGACGATGATAATAATAAGATAGTTACGTATACACCGTTTATTGGATTATGGATCAATTTGCAAATGACATGCGAGAACATTTTCCTTTTCGAGGAGAAGGAAAAAAAAAGTTCCTTTTCCTCGACAATAATATTATTATACGGTCGGAGAAAACGTCGCTATACCTATAGATGAGACTTATTTATTGAAAAAAAAAAATTGTTTTTTCTCATACACATCACTCAATGATATACAACACATTTTTCTCCTTTTCGATATTTTTTCGTAGAAATATATATATATATATTAATACATATTACTATAATATACTGACTCGTATTGGAATTTATAAATATCTAAACATGTTAGGTTCAAAAATAAAATACACTGTAAATTAACGTACTCACTTTTTATTATATTTCGACACTATTGTATTTAATGGTATTAAGGAAAAGTTTAAAATCAATATTTTTCGTTTAATTTGATAAAAAGTATCATCATAACGTAATAGTCTACATAACATAATATTCGTCAGTACGATTGATGAATTGAAAACGACATTTGAGAAATGATTTGATTTCTAACAAATATTTTTCCGTCAGTAAAAAACACTTGAATTCCATTTGATATCATGTTTAAAAAAAAAAAAATAAAAAAACTCAGTCAATTAAACAAATGTTTGAAACACAATTTTAAAATTTAAATCAAAATTCAACGTTTAAATTATTTTTTAAAAGTATATTTATTTTATTGAGTGATGCGTCAATATTATATTTTATACATGTTGGACAAATTACTACCTAGGTATGCAAGTTTCGAGTAAACTATCATTTTTATAATATCAAATTGATAGATGAAATAGAATTTTTTTTTTTGTAATAATTATAACCAAATAATTTGATCACGCGAAAGATCTTCATTGATTTTAATCGAGTTAAATTAATATTTTCACTATAAAATTACCAGGTTAAACTTATTTATCTCCAGAAACATATAACTTTAAATGCAACTTTCTTATACTGAGTTTGTTAAAACGAAATCGAGTTAATTTTAATTTCACACTGGAGCAAAGAAGCTAATGTATTTACAACGATTTTTATTTTTTTTTTTTTTTATGTGTAAACACGTTTTCGTATAGAAATATTGGTCCAAAATTGTTGACCAGTAACTTTTTGAACCAGAATTTCTCTCAATATTTGGAGGTAAAATTTATCGAAATTCTTAATAGTTTTTTTTGAAATTTGATAATTTTTGTATTTATTTTAATATATAAAATATCTAACATAATATTCTGTATTATTAAATACAAATTATAATCCATTTCTGGTACAAGCAAAACAAGGTAATCGATATTTAAACTCCTCTGATAATATAATAATAATTATGACTAGAATTTGACTGGAAATACGAAATTTTATTGAAACATGGTAAAATCAATTAAGAAGAAGGGATCAATAAATTCTTTTTACATGGTTTGCAATAGTAATCATATTTTATTGTACACATTGTTACATATTTCGTCATGGTTATATATTTTTTATCAAAATATGTTCGTATTCCATTTAAGTTTTTCGTAAATTCGGTTTATAGCACTCAAGACAAAAATTATTTGTCAATTTACGTCAATAGTAACAATATAAATATTCTGTACAAAACTTATAGTCTATCAGATTAAAATCAAATCAAACTAACCAAATAACACTAATGTTCTGTGTCGTAAAATATATGCTGATACGTATAAAATAATTTTTCTTTAAAAAATCATTTGTTCGACATTTGATTTGTTTTAGTTGTAGTTGACCTATAAATAATATTGTAATTAATAACGCGCAGTATTAAAATTAATTATCATTGTACTCTCATAAACTTAATAATAATTATTATTATTATCCATTAGCATTATACCATTGTGTGTGATTATAAAGGAGCTATTTAATTTATGCATGTTGCCATCAACATAATCGCTAGAAACCCACAGCTTAATGGGTCTTTAAAATAATAATGTTGATGATGAATATTACTTTTTGAACAATAAAAAAAAAAAACTATTTAAAAATAAATCAATAAAATAAATTCCATATGAGTATATAACGAAATAAAAAACTCTTGAAAGTATAAATAAATATTATATTTCGTAGATAGGAAATTGTATTTATTACACGAGTATAATTTATATATATATATTCGTTACAAAGACACACATCACAAAAATCAAAATGGAAAAAATTAATTTTATTAAGGATCACATTAAAGATTATCTGATCTGACACACTTATTTTGCACGTTTAAGTACAAAAAAAAAAAAAAAAAAAAAATGAATTACATTTTTTAAGAATTTTTAAGATTAAAATATATTTTAATTTTATATGTGTAGTATGAAACGAGAGTAATGAGACTAATTCATCATATAATTCTTCGTCATAAAATATACTCAAAAAAAATCACCTTGACACTAAACTAAATTTGTATACCCGGAATATTTAACGAGAACGTTTACGTAATAATTCAAATTCGTGCTGATGTTATATTTTAAAATTAAAACCAAAATAAAATATGTATCCTTATCATTTATATATTTTTGATCACACACAAAGATAAATATCAACAATAAACTAATGTGAAATTAAAGTAAATAATCAAAAATACCGCGTATCCATAAAGTATAACAAAAATTACATCACTCAAAGCGGTTTCTAAAATAACTGCTGGTAAATGTAAATAATTGAAAGAAACATTAAAAAATAAAAATGCTATATTGAAAAAAAGCTTTTCATTTTTACGGCACTCGATTATTTTAAGATATTATATTTAAACGTAACAAAATACGCGTAGTGTTTGGTATCACATAATTGATTAAAATCTATATTTTATACGTTTAATTTATAGTTAATTTAACTAGCAATCAGATTAACTTCCATTATCGATTTATACCTGAAGTCTAATTATAGTTCGAGTATATTAGTTCAACCGTTTAATTTAAACGTCTACATATTTTATAATTGGATCTGTATATTAAGTTCTTGTTTGAATAACATAATAATTGTTTAATATCCGGTGATATTAAAAAAGCCGGACATACTTAGCACGACGGGTGGGATTCTCTTGACGGGTGTGTATTGAATTTTAAAGAAACGATAAATCATTTTTTTCAATAAAACGATTCTGAACGAGGGAAGTTAATAGCATAAAAAATAAATGAGAAAAAAAAATGTTAGAAAAATGTCCAAAATTTTTTTTTCACATTTTCAAAATTTTCTTTCGCCAAAATCTTCCTTATATTATTTATTATCTATCTATGTTTAAATTTTCATATAGTTCGGTTAAAAAAAAATGATGGTTTGCGAGTCGTTTTTGTCAAACTCTGGGTAGTTTTTTCAAAAAAAAATTAAGAATTGAGAATTTCAAAAAATGACCCCTGTAAAGTACAATCTAGAGGCAAATCCGGTTTTAAAAACTTGCTGATCGAAACTTTTGGACAAGTAGTTCCGTATGAAAAGTTGTACACGGAAAAAAAAAAACAATAAACATTATTGTAAAAACACTATAGCTTCTTCACTTCGTTCAGAATCTAAAATATAAAATAAAAAAGAATGATTATATAACAAGCTAAACGACTAGTCAACTTACCCCCCGTACCTACATAATAATAATAATAATAATCGTTGTGCATTATTCATTTTATCTTTTTGACAATTTGGAATAATTCCGATGCGATGTACGAATTCCCCGGAGAAAAGTAATAGTGGGAGGGTATGTGGCGTTAGAGACGTGTTTTTCGAGCACCGGATATCAGAATTAATTTATGACGTTCGGGGATGATCGGGGCGAGGGCATAAGGTGTACCTAAGGTGGCTGGCTGCCGGCGAGATTAATGAACACGTATACTTTATGATTGTGCGCGTGTGCGTGTGTGATGGATTAAAAGGTCACTGGACCCAGATAACTGAATAAGGACGGACTTTTGCGAGGCGAAATGCTAGTGTGTCAGGATACAGTCGGCGAGTCCCGCCGAACGGTTGTGTATATTATTGTATGAATTATTATAATTTGAATTCCCGACGACGACGACTCACGGCCGCACAATTATTAGTTTCAAGACAAATGCAAGTGTAAAATCGCAAGAAAATAATCCTAATGTTGTGTAATGTACACAACTAAGACGTGATTATGAGTACATGAGTTCGTATAAAAAAGTTACTGAAGTCTCGGTTTGGTTAAAAGAAATAAACAAAACACAAAAACATTTTTTATTACACGTCGACATTTTCATGATCAAAAACGTAATAAAATTATAAAACGATAAAAACGTATTCTTAGCGAGTAGTCTTATTGATTAGAAATCATAACGGGTGGGGGGAGGGAGGGGGAAACATAAAACTATTCTTACGTAGTGATTCGACTTTAAACAATTAAAATGTAGTTATTTTTAAGTCTCAATAGTGGATTTAAATTATTTAGCAAAAGTGATTTAAATTAGAAACCATTAAAGCGAATTTTCTCAATTTAAAATCAAATCAGTAACAGAATCCGTGAATAGTGTATTAATTTATGTAAATTATTGTACTTACGAAGACAGAAGCTGTATTCATTATAATACTACACTTGAACAAAATCACTGACTGTGCAAATAACAAAGATTTAATATAACACGATTTTAGAGTAAATTAATTAATGAGAAATTCTGAACAGACGCTTTTAAGTAATTGGTTGCCCGTTTAATGTATAGGTAAACACCACTATACGCGTATATTATATATTCCAACAAAGACACACAAGTTGACATTTAAAAATTAATTGAAAAATATTCCTGGTGCCAAGTGGAATATACACGACTATTTTCATTAATGAAAAAAGATTTTAGTAACAATTAATTACAAATATTCTTACTTAGTCGAATTATATGAGAGAGAAAAATTCCTTGAAAATTTTCGAAGTTCTTATGATCGACGAAAAGAGAATATTTCTCTAATACACCATACAAGTATTTAAAATTTCGTTTGATATTTTAAAAGCATATTGTTAAATTTTTTCATAATATCATATTATCTTGCAAGAAATAGCGAAACGATAATATATATATATATATATATTACGTAACAATATAAAGGCGTCGCCACAGAACACCTTGTCGACACGTAAAGCCTATATACTTAAACCGCGGAAGACGATCGACTCGAGATGTGAAGAAGGGGGGGGGGGGTGCGGGTACAACAGAGTACATAGGCGTAGCCGGGGGTGTTGCAACGGCATACCCCACGCTCATGACAGACATTCTAAATATACTATTAATATTGAAACTCATCACTAGGGCTGGGATTTTGATGCAATATAATTTGTTTTTTCCTGTTATTTTCCATATTATTTATTTTATATTTATTATTTTGAATATTTTGACAAATGTAACCTTAAATAAATTTTTTCACTGTTTTAGAGCAATTTTCAAAAAAATTCTGATCACTCAAAATTAAACATGCATAAATAACCGTCACGTTAGTTATAAATTTTATATATATATATATATATTTTTTTTTTTTTTTTTTAGTAAATGGTGTGAATAAATCAATTATTGGATTTTTAATTATTATTTCATATTAAGAAACTAAAACTGTTGAAAAAATTTCTTTGTTTAAAATACTCTAATATCGCACCACGACGATCATTCTTGCAAAATATGTAAATATTAAACAAATAGTTATCTAATTTATTTTTACTATGTCAAATAAATAAAATTTAATTTTCAAAGATTTTTAAAACATTTTTGTATATTTTTAGAACATTTTTGGCGATTTTATAGAGCACTAAATTCCAACTTTTCTCATCATTTCCACTCGAGAATATTAAAAATACTGAATACTTTTTTTAATATAGTGTATAGATCTTTATTTGATCTACTGTAATAATTATAATATATTATTCGTCAACATGTCGATTTATATAATAATGCACACACATTTGGTTGGTTTGCGGCGGATGGGGGTAATAAGACCGCTTTGACGCATCAAAAGATTTTCGAGGGTGCAATCGGACGAAATATTTAAAGAAAATAATAACAATAGTACAAATCGACGACGCGTGCGCGTATTTTTTTTTAATTCATCTCGTTTATAATATAGGGTCGCGAATCTCGGACTCGCACACACGACGATAATTAAATACAGGTATGCGAAAACACGCCGATTCGTACACCGAGGAATGTCTGAAAATCGAAAATATTAAACGGTCCAAAATATTTAAATAGAGGCTGTGCAAGCCTAAAAAATCTCAAAGACCTTATCTTCTTTTTTTTTTTTTTTTTCAAAATTAAAAAAAAATCGTCAATTTTTTTTTTTTTTTTTTTTTTGAAATCGGCAACACACCCACCACACCTGGCAGCGCCTCGAGTCAGAGTTTGACAAGTCCGTCGCGAATACGAACCTGGTGAGTAGTATTATAGAGACGACCCCCGCCGGGGTGTGGGGACGAACTATACGGCGAAAAAACGCGCACGTGTCCGGACGGCGGCGGCGGTGGCGGACACGAAACGAACGCGGCGAACTACTACACGACCACGGACGATAGCGTAGGCGGCGGCGGCGGCGGCGGCGGCGGACAGACCGACGACGGACCGATGGATTGCGGCAGACAACGACCGTCTGCGCCGCGTTTCCGAAACAAACTAAAAGGTCCCGGGGCCGACGCCGCCGCCACCGCCACCGCCACCGCCGCCACCGGTGACTAGTCTTCGCCACCCCCCCCCCGTCCCCCGTCACACCAGTCCCACCAGTCCCAGCGCCGCCCACCACGATCGGTGGAATCGAAGGGTATGGCGGATCTCGGGGTGCAGCATGTGGCAGGGGGATGACGGTGACGATGGCAAGTCCACGGGCTCGGGCTCGGGGGCCGCGCTTTAAGGGGGTGCAGGCGTCGCACGACGATTTGACGGACGGACCGCCTATGGGCGCGTCGAGACCGCGGCGAGTACTCGGCCGCGACAAACCTAGTCGTGGGAGACCGCACGCCAACGTCTTCCCCTTCCCCTCCCCGCCGCCGCTTTGAAATTGTGAAATCGCAAAGAAAATCATAATAACGATAATCATACAAACCTTATAGCAGAGGTTCCCCAAAAAACTTTTTCGTGGTACGACCCATTTTGGCGACCTACAACGATAATCAAACGTCTCTCTTTTTTTTTTCCTCTTTTTCTCTAATCCAAATGACACAAAAAATGAAAAAAAAATACAAAATAAAAAAAAAAAAAAAACAGCTTTTTGCATTGAAATTTTTATTTTTATTTTTTTTTTTTTTTTTAACTGTAATTAACTAATTAAAATAATAATCATGAATATTTATAATATTTTAAAACAATTTGTATGTATAAAAAGCCAGACGTACTTCGTACCATAGAGGTTGTCAAAAAAATTTCTCATTTTGAAAATTGCCTTTCACAAAAATATTTTTCATATTATAGCCTGCCTACATTCAAATTTTCACAAAGTTTGGATTAGAAAAAAAAAATTAAAGGTGTTTCTGTCAAAATTTTGCATAGATTCTGTTAAATTTTGAATAAATTTACAGATAATTTAGAAAAACTATTGAGAAAATGTCTAAAGTACCATTTAGAGGTAAATTCTAATTCAAAAAGATGCCGATTGAAACTTACTTTTAGAAAAATGTTTCTTTACGAAAAAGTGTTCGGTGTAAAAAAAAAGCCGGACATACTTCGCACAATGAGTGTTCTTCGCACGACGGGTGGGATTCTCTTGACGGGTGTATTTAATTTTAAAGAAGCGATAAATCATTTCTTCAATAAAACGATTCTGAACGAGGGAAGTTAATAATATAAAAAATAAATGAGAAAAAAAATGTCCAAAAAATTTTTTTCACATTTCCAAAATTTTCTTGCGTCAATTTATTTTCTACCTGTGTTTAAATTTTCATAAAATTCGAATCAAAAAATGATGGTTTCCGAGTCGTTTTTGTCGAATTTTGGGTAGTTTTTTCCAAAAAAAAAAAATATTTAAAAATTAAAAAATTTAAAAAATGACCTCTTTAAAGTACCATCTAGAGAGGCAAATCCGGTTTCAAAAAGTTGCTGATCGAAACTTTTGGACAGAAAAAAAAAAATAAACATCATTGTAAAAACACTATAGCTTCTTCACTTCGTTCAAAATCTAAATTAAATAATTTTAGATCGGCGCGTCTAATTATTATTATCATTGTCGTTCGCGAATTTCAGGATTTTCACTTTTCTCATTGGGGTTAGGCGAGCAAAATCTAGAATATACAGCAGAAGTCACCTCTCCTCCAGTAACCCTCCCCACGTCGCCGTTCCCGGAAAGGAAATACTTACACCGCACGCACGAGAGCACTCTAAACGAATTTAATCCGGCCTGCACACACACACACGAGAGAGCGGCGATAATTGCTGCGTATACATTCTGAGCGATTATTTTTATTTTTTTTCTACATATATACACCGCGGAGTCGGTTGTCGCGCGATCCCGAAAATCCCTTAAATCTCACTATTTCCCGACGATATAAGAGCACAAGAACGTGCGTACACCTCACCATACACGTCGTCTCTCGGACGAAATCCTACCTCAAACGTTTGCTCTCCGACGTAGGTACACTTCCGGGTAGTGAGCAAAAACCAAACCAAACGCGCCCTAATTCGTTCGCGAGAATAAGCGTAAGTACTTAACGAATTTTCGTTTTTAACTCACAACACACACGTCCGGAGCAGCAATTATATTTTCACATCTTAAAGTAGACGTTTTTCTTTCGGAAATATTTTCAAAATATATGTTCGACAAAGTTCGAAGTGAAGTTTTGTTTTATCGCGTTCCAACACTTTGCAATATTTACATACTTAAGTTGAAAAATTAATTTACATTGCACAAAACACGATATTGATAACTTTTTTTTTTATGCAACCTCCGGTTGTATTTTAAACGCACGATTTGCCCAGCACTTTCGTCGAGAAGGTTTTACAAGCAATGCGTTTTAGACTCTAAGTGAAACGAAAAAGGTGGTGTTTTAACAACGACGTTTATTTTTTAGCTCTTCTTTTTTTTCTTTAAACACATTTTTGTACATTTTTTTGAAAACGGATTCATTTCTATATGCGGTACTTTAAAGAGGTCATTTTTCGAAATTTTCAACTGTCCTTTTAAAATTTGGGGAAAACTACCCAAAATTTTACGAAAATTACTCTGAAACTATCCTTTTTTAATCCAAACTTTATGACGATTTAATCGTAGATAGACAATAATATGGAAAATATTTATGGCGTAAGAAAATTTTGAAAATATGAAAAAAAAAATATGGAAAATTTTTTCTAGCACTTATTTTTCATAAATTTTTTTTTCTTTTTATTTATTTATCGTATGAAAAAAAAGTAAAGTAAAATAAAGTAGAGCTAAATAAAGCATAGTAAAGTAAAGTAAATTATTGATAAGTAAAGTATAGACAAGAAAGCATACTTTGCACCATGGGTATTTTTCACTTCTCGAGTCAAATAATGGGTGTGTTGAAAATAACGATTATTATTGTTCTCTATATTATGCTTCGCTCAAAATGGTATTATTGAAGAAATTATTTATCGTTTTTTTTTTTTTTTTTTTAAATTCAACACGCTCACCTGTAAGAGTATCTAATCCAAGAATCGAAAAATACTCGTGGTGCAAAGTATGGCCGGCTTTTTGTGATCAACATTATTATCCCGTCGACGGCATTTTCGTATTGGATAGTATTCGTCACACAAATAATAAAATAAAATTCAAATAATATTTCAGTGATAGAAAACTACAAAAAAAAAAAAATAATAATAATCGTACATCATAATAATAATTATAGTATGAATATATTATACGAGTTTTACACATGAATCGCCATAAACTATTTAGGTACGTTTTAGAACAATAATATAATAATAAAATACGAGAATACTACATGCGTATTTATTTTACAATTTTCGTCGAGTAAAATAACTATTTTAAACTTGTCATAAAAGTTTATACACATTACGTTTAAGTGCAGTTATATGTTTCGCAATAAATGTACGTATAGTATATATAATATTGTATGATTAATGACACTAACATCAAATTTTTAATAAAAAAATAATTCTATATTATTATATATATATAAAATAAAACTATCCCATTAAAAATTACCGTGTCTCGTCTGTAGCATAAAATAATGCAATAACATTGTATAACTACAGTAAATATGAATAATATTGATTTTACATCTAAAAAACATTACAAATGTGCTTATATTCGAATTGACAAGTCATTTTCCACAATCATAAACAATTTATGCCATAAAATTCCATTAAATCCGGCGTGTTGAACAACGGAATAAAAATATTTTTTTTATTGTATGAAAAAAAATGCAATAATGACACCACAGTTTGAAAACTAATTTTTACCAAAGAAACACTAATTATTGATATCTATTCGTTGACTAAACGAGTTAAACATAAGTAAAAGTTGTAATAATAATATTGTTATTCGAGTATCTACTTAAGTATTCACTTAAGGTTTCCCCATCCATTGTACGTGCACCACAAGCGGCGGTTCTCGCAGCCATTTTGTATAGCCCGTGCTAAAATTTTTGTATCTTCTTTTATTTTCGAAAAAAAATTATGTTCTTTTACAATATTTCTACGTACACATGAATGTGTGACATAATAACAGTTTATACGGATAACAATAAGTTACTGTCATTGAAAACGACAAAAGTTTAATGAACTACAATAATAAAATCACAAACACAAAAGATCAAAATTGTCTTATGATTAAAAATAAATACACTTCACATAATTCATTACTCCCGAGTTTTAATTTAAATCATTATCATATGATAACTGTTTCGTCGTCCTAAAAAAGGGTTGAAAGACTACTACTAACTGAAAATAAAAAAAAATAGTTTCCAAATTAAATTTTTATTTAGACGTTAAAGGAATATTCAAAACATTTTCAAGAGTAATAATAATTAATTTTCAGGCTTAACTTTTTGCGACCTTTCGAAACTTACCGAAAACAAAACGGATAGTTGTATTACAGAAATACTTAAACACTTCATAAATAATATGAATACTTGAAATTACACTAATGTTTTAACAATTTAATTAATAATACCTAAAAGTTTCGAGTTTACTTTCATAAAAAAATTTATAACTTTAGTTTTTAGATATTAAAATAGATATTGTTATTGTTCAGTAAATAATGTGTTAAAAATCATGTCAAAGATAAAACACAAAAACTGCTCAACTTCACATATTGAAGTAGGCCAAGTGGAAAATCCGTCTTTTTGCAAAAAAAACTAGGCTCTCAGCAAAGAAGTGGCGCATTTGGAATAAATTAATTTTTTCCCCAAACGCACTACTACTTTTCAGGCTTTTAGCCAAAAAACCCAAATGAACCTGGTATTTTTGCAAAAAGGCAGATTTTTACCATAGGACCTATGACATATATATATATATATATATATATATATATAGAATAACAAATCAATCAGTTACATTTCAAATTCATAAATTTATTGACTTAAGTCAATTTTTATTCGAAAACAGCTATATATATATATATGGAACTGTACAAAACTTGAATTCAATATCCATTAACCGCAGTCGGGTGATAATTATTAAAAGAGGAGGAAAAATAATATTCCATTCAGCTGGTGGGATCGTAGCAGACACCCCCCCCCCCATATTTATTCAAATGTTTTCCACGCCGTGATAGAACGAAAGAATGCTGCAGTTGACAGGGTTAGCTGTTATATAAATAGGATATTGACAGTATTTAACCCCTGTACAAATCATTCTCAGACAGGCGTTGGGACTTTAATAAAACATTTCCACGTGAAGAAATACTATTTATAAAAGAAACTACGTGTAATTACTTTATTCTCAGTACAGTGTCACCAAAATCGTTTAGTTTTTATTTTAATCGCAGAAAAATGTATAACTCGGCTGACAAAACGTCTGTTTAAAAATATTACTGCACATAAATAAGTTTTTACAACGTATCTACTGTATGTCGAGTCGATTGACTAGAACTTAATATAAATATCCCTTTGTAGTTTACACAACATTTTCAGTTACAATTATTATTTTTATCGATATTATCTGCAAAACCACCAAGATTAAATGTTGTTAAATTGAACTTTTTTTTTTTTGTTTTCCGTTTAGGCGAATAATAAATTTCAATGTTATACTAACTTACGAATATATATATAAGAAAACAGATATATCTAGACGCTCACGAAAACTTGATACTAAAAATCCCATGTGACCCATCGATCTCAGTTAAGTTCTTCAATTACAACGAGAAATCAGTTTTTATTCTGTCGTGGAAAGTACGTTTTTATTTCACAATCCAAAACGAGGAGTAGCAAGAACCTCGTTTGATGGCAAAATTACAAATTTCATTTCATATATTATCCACATTTAACATAGTACATTATGTACTAGTGTGTGTGTTATCCACAAAAATTTTCCAAACAAAAAGTTAAAAATTGTAATTTACAAACTCCTTAAAGCATTATCCTTATACTTATTATATACAGATTTTAAAATATGTAATTACAAATATAATATTATAATTATTTGTGTTTTATACACGATTGTAAAATAATTAAATAATTGCACGTGAAATGTTCACAATATTTTTCATGTAAACAATATTGAAGTACAAACAAGCGTTTAGTCGATTTGTTTGTATTTGTGAGTGTTCAATAATTAGCTAGGTACGGTAATTTTACTAAATTATGACATATATTCGAAAAAAACAATATTCATATCGATTATCTTCAAAATAAATACACTTAAAATGCAATAAATGTTTTTGTAGTCCAATTGTTCGTATTTATATTAAATTTGTATCACTCCAACCCGTCGAATACACATATTTCACACAATCATAAATACATAAACACAGTGCTAGCAGTGCTATAACACCTGTTAAAATAAAATATCCTCCGTCGTGGCAGTTTATACAAATTTGAAATTTATTAACCGCATTCAACAAGAATTTGCTTTCCGTTTTTTACACGAAAACGGAAAAACAATAATAATTGTAGATTTCAATAAACACACACACACACATACACACACACACACACACAATTCGCATTAATAAATAACGCGCAATAAAAGCATAATGTCGTTTAAAAATACAAACCATTGGCCACAGGCCAATTCGATAACAGTATTTATGCTATTTTTTTTTTTTTTTTCGTAGGACGGAAATGTACCGCGATTTAATATTCGATATCGGTGTCTACAAGAAAACACCGACTGAATTCACCACCAAAAACTCCGACAAGTATTTTGCAAAGGTGTAAAAACGATATCCGTATAAACCTGAGCGGATTTACACTGTACACATCGATTGAATCCTTTTCGGTCTGAATAAACATACATACATACATAGATACGTTCCTATTGCGTTTAAGCTGGAATTATGTGCTACGCGTCTAGTCGTTAATCTGCGGGGCTAACTGTAATTGAATAATTTTGTCTATTATACAAATCGCGCATTTACTAGGTGACGGATTTATATGCAAATGTTTATATTATGTATTGGAATAAGCTTTTTGAAATCTGATGAGAATTGGTCCCCGGTTTAGATCGTTTTTATTAAAATAATACTTAGAGTATTTTACATACATTTTTTTGCACATTTCAATATGAATATTTGTACTTTTTTTAATGTATATTTAAAGCACATATTTTTGTTCTATTTTATACTTATAATATTATGTTAACAACTACATATACAACCAATACAGGGTGGGGCACTGAAACGGACGATTTTAAAAAACAAATTTTCTCCATAGCAATTTGACATAAGAATATGCTTGATAAAAATATTATTAGTTTTATAATAAAATGCCATTTAGTGAACATGGAATAGTGGAGTGGTAAACAACGTGCTTATGCGATAAAATTGTTGTTATTACAAAAATAATGACAGATATGTGGTGGCGCAGCAATTTCCGATATTTTCGAAATTCTAAACTCAACTCAAAATTGGTCCAATGTTTTTTAAATTTTTATGAAGTGTTCTAGTGATCATTTTTAGTAGTTTGTAAAAGTTTCAAGTTTCTAGCAACATTATTTTTTGACTTATGTTAAAAAGCAATTTTAAATTTTAAGAAAATTCCGGTAATTGTATATTTTGCCGTTCTTTGTCAATTTTTTCGACAGATTTTCCACGTTTTTCGAAAAAGTATTGAAAAATTGGAAAAATGACCTCTTTAAAGTACCATCTGGATGTAGTTTGGAATTTATAGAGATACTGATCGAAACTTTTAGACAAGTATTTCTATACGAAAAAGTGTTCACAGAAGAGAAAAGAAAATAATAAAAAATAAATATTATTGTAAAATCATAAGTTACTTCGCTCCACTCAGAATCTAAAAATAAATGTCATGTTATGCACTTTGTTTTAATATAATAATAATGCATAATCATTAGATATTTATTTTAAAATTAAACTTTGAAAAACGGCCGTTTAAATAAAGTAAAGAATAGATAATATAGAGTAAAGAATATATAGAGGGGCCATTATACTGTTACGTATAGTGAATTGAAGCAATCAAATGGAATAAGCTGAGAGTGACGGTTTTGAAAAAAAAAAAATTATTTTTCTTATATGATTGATACCACTTTAAATTTTCATATTATCATATATTAGATAAGATATTCAAAAAACAATATCATTAATTTTAAAGCATGAAAACAGTTCCTTATCAGTGATCTGATTGAGCAATAATATTTCGACACGATAATTTGATTCTTTTCAATAGGTCACTCTAAGCGTATTCCATTTCAATGCTTCATTTAGGTATACGTATGGCCAAAGGTTGATTTATATATATATATATATATATGACACAATTTTACACGTAAAAATAATACGCAATTGATCGGTTTCCAAGTTTTTGTACCTAAAAAACTTTAAACCGAAAATACTGTATTCGCAGACTAGATATTATCGATGTGTACGGACATTTTATTTCACGCGAAACATTATAATACAATATAAGCTTTTTCCGGTTGGTAGAAATAAAAAAAAAAATTCGAGAATCAGATACAACACGAACCTTCCAATAATCGTTGTGACCTTTTCTATAGTACTGTTTTCTTTTTTTTTTTAAGAAACGAATTTGGCAATAACTCGAATACACATGACTGGTTCAAAACCGAGTATTTCGGTCTGAAAAAAATTCACGGTGAACAAATACATTCACGGCAAATCCAAATGTGTTTTTCAGATATTACAACGAAAACAAAAATAGATACTGCACACACGCGAATTACAAAATAGTGTTTTAAATATCATTTTTTTTTTAACGTATTAACGATAACAAATTATTTTAGAAACGAATTAGCCGATGCTTCAGTAAGGCAAAAAAAATTTTCTGAGCTAATCTCAGGTGCACATAAAAGCTCAATTAAGGTAAAAACGAAAAAACAAAAATTAAAATTACTTTAGTACTTTTAATTGACTGTATTGATTTATAGTCAGTGAAAAATCACCCGAAAAGTAATACTTGGAAATAGTACCTATAAAAGAATACCTATTGTATTTTTCGATTTCGAACGAGGTAGAAAGGAGACAACAGCTTTTTGAAATTACAGGTTCAATGATAAATCGGTACCAAGAGAAAAACGCGATAGGACAATGTTCACTCTCGGTGACGTGTACATCGCCAAAGGACTAGAAAAAAAAAAAAAAAAAAACAAAGGGATGAAAAGTATAGACACAAAATTTTTCCTTTTTTTTCCCCCTCTCTCACTCTTCTACACGCGTGATTAATGATTCGTATAAAGTATAAAATTTCACCGCCATTTTCCACCTCTTACTCCCGGCCATTACTCGAAACAATAGGTTTTTAACATACATGTATAGAGAGCACTGTATAGATGGTATGTGTAGTAAGAACTAAAGTGTCAATGCCATATCCGATCAATCAGCCTTTATCGTGAAAAAAAAAATAAAAATGAAAATAATATAATACCTTGTTTGAAATGCATACAAAGAAAACCAATCAGAATATACAAAAATAATGTCAGTGTGTCGGCGGATTCATGGTCATAAACGATAAAATAAAGTTGTGTGAACCCAAGTATAGACTTGAAAAATGTAAAAAAAAACTACTAATTATAAAATTAAAATATATGCATCGTGAATTTTTTATGTAAATGTAATTTTAATGAGAAACATATTAAATTTTTACTTTTAACTATTTTTACACGAGTTCATAAAATACAAAACTTATGAAAAATAAAACACACTGCGAATATTTCTACAGCCTTTTAATAATTCAACCATTTTATGTGCACTAAAAAAATATGTAATGTAAACGCGAAACAAATCACACACACACACACACACACGTCTCTTTTTTACTTAAACACCACGAGAGAACAGGCGTATTAATAGTGTTCGAGTGAAAATATTTAATTAATTTTCAAAATAATTCAATCTCCTCGTCGGGTATATATATATATATATATTTACCGAAAACGAAGAAATATATATTGTTAGCGTTTAGTACAATATGTAATATACGCGCATCTATAGACCATAATAATATTATATAGTATTATGGCAGCAGTCGATGAAAATATTATTGGTTTTGCCGATCGGCCCAAAGCTTTTAGAAAATTACTCTCTCCCGCGGAACGTTATACGAGACGAACATCTCGTTTGATAATAATAAAATGTAATATACCGGCTTATGTTTGACACTTTTCATAACTCATTCCATTACGAAAGAACACTGCAAAAAGAAGGTTGCGCGCGATTTCGCATCGAACAGTTCAAACGACGGCTCGTAATACTAAACAAGTTGATGTACACTTACACAACTCGAATTATATAGATTTTGACGTATATTTATTTATTCATTTCAAATATACCGACTGTGTAAGTCCTATTACAAAATGGTAATATTATAAATTAAATTATATAAACAAACTACTTAAAACTAAAACAAGAATAATTGTATTTTACAATTTAAATATTATATACAATTCAAGGAATAAATTTATTACCTGCAGTCATTAAAAAGGTTAGCAGGACATTCAAGATATAGTTCCTATTGGGGGCATATTTGATAATAAGGATCACACGGGTATTACTAGAATTTATTTTAAATCGGATTAGAGAAAGGAGTTCAGGGCAATCAATGAATCCTAATAATACGTATTAGGTTTTGTAAAAATTTTGGAGGATAAAAGTGAGCGCGTGTCGTTAACAGTGATGATAGATTTAAAAAAAATTAAGAACATTATCGTATGACTCATGAATAGGTCTAGAATTAATATTAAATTTAAAAGAGATAAAGCGTAGAAAGTTAAAATTGTACTGACTCAACAGTTAATAATATCATATGCAATACTACACGTTGAAAATAAGTCCGATTAGATACCTACAATCTGAAATCACATTCAAATCGATTCGACATTAAACCTAACCTAAAATTCGCTAATATAATTTAATTGTTTTATCGCGGCAAATAATAATAATTGAATTCAATAATTTTATTTTATAAAGGTACACGACGTCGAATCCTGCAGCGCATGTAAATCGTGTATTACAAACACCTTTAGTAAATAATTAATGATTTACACCGTTATTTGTTGGCCCGTCGACATATTTGATAATTACACTATAAAAAGTTGTGTTTCAGGCCTAAATGTCTCCAGCAGTCTTATGAATATTATACACAGGGTTTCCCGTCGGGAAGAAATATTCAACTGCAGGCCGCCCCAGCCGCCGACCGTTTGACATCTGCACCCCCGTTGCACGCGCACAGCACAAACGATTTCTTTTGATATATTTTGTTAATTAAAACAGTTTCAAAAACACTGCGAACGGATTCAACGCGAAATTCCGTTGACACGATTTCGCAACGCATATATACACGACGGTTCATAGTTTCTCTTTTTACCCCTTTTTTCGATCGTTCAAAGTACGCATAAACTCGTATAAGAACGTTTTGATTCACTTCAAAAAAAAAAATTAACGTGATTGTTACAAACAATAACAAATAATACCAAGATGTAAATGTGAAAACGATTATTATTATTTTTTTTTTTTAATTTTATGTAAATTAACGTGTTATTTAGTTGTCTAATAGGTAGTAGAGTTTTGTCAATCTTTGAACAATATTTTTGGGAGTAAAACGTAAACACGAATACCTCCTCGTCGTTATATACTCTATACTAAACGAACGCCTCGAGATTTGTAATATTATCATGAGAATTATTATTATGAGTCTTTATCAACGAAAATTATGACCTTCCATCGTGTAACTCTATTCTATAGTTGGATAAAATATAAAAGACACGTATTAGTGTGATTCTCCCCCCCTCCCCGGTGCTGTTGGCTAAGTTTTTAGCATTGAATCACAAAAAAATTCTCAAAAAATGTCAGCTCCTAAATCAAACCAATGAACAGGCACAAATCCAGTTTGTTTCCCATATAATTGCCATAAAGGAAAACGACGTATTTATTCAAACATGAATATTACTTGGCGGAATTTTCAACGAAAAAAAAGTCCTTAGTACTATAAATTCGTGAATGCATTATTTTCAAAGAAATACCTCTACTCCTTTAAACATTCTCATATAAAATCGAAAACAAAATTAAATCGTTGAAAATAATTAACTCGAGGAGTTACAGTACAAAGGACCTTTCATTCGAAGAACTGGATAATATATCGAGTAGACATATTGTTGTGTAACATAAGCTGAGGTTATAGAACACAAATGTGTTTATAAAATGACATAATATAATGTCTCGTGTGAAACGTGTCAGGATGTTTAATAAGGTAAAACTCTATCTCTACGAACTCCTAATGTATTGTGATATCTTAAGCGCCCATTTGTGGTGCATTGTCGTGGTTCATTCGTCGCGATCGGATTACTCTTCGACGGGACGGTGGTATACTGTTTCCACGTCACATAGGGATTAAAAACATGGACAAAACGCTAGTAGTGCACGGAGTAAGTAAATCCGCAAGGATCATATTTTTTCAGGAATAACCTATAATTCACGCGCATCGTGAAAACTAAAAAGTGTTGTCATAAAAACATTAAGTTTCCAATCGATCAATTCTTTATTGAGTACTTCAATGTTTATTTAACGGTTCTATACACGTATTGATTCGTCTATTAGTAATACATTGTAATAATAATAATAATAATAGAAAGTATATTCTAATATTAGTAAAAATAGTGTGTAATAATCATAGTCCGTCGTGAGATTTATATACCAACAATTCGAGTTAAAAATGCAGTTGAACAGAAAAAACTCGAGAGAACAATAAAAAAAAAATAATATACCAAACTGTTAGTGTATCGCTCGTTCCGGCGATTTAATTAAATCGCACGACAAAAAGGTTTCGCGATAAATCACCGACGGATTGATGATGAAAATTAAATTTTGAAATTTAAAATTTACCCGTAAACGTGTAAAAGACACGTCGTGTAATGTTAATCCGAAATTGGGTAGTTGAAATTGACTTTTTTACCCTTCCGATAAGCAAAAATCATTCGTTATGAACAATATTCATACCGCACCCGTTAGATAATTAAAAATGGATTAAGAATTAAAAAATTTCCCCACTTATCCCAGATCAAAAAACTTTGCACCTTGGATTTTCTTCGCTCCCCAAGTGGGATACTCTTGTGGGTGAATTAAATTTTAAAGAAAAGATAGATCGTTCAATAAAACAATTCTGAGCGGAGCTTCAGTTTATTCAAAACAATTTCGCTTAAAAAATATAGTTTTGGAATGTTTTTTGTCCAATTTCGGATAGTTTTTTCCAAATTTTGAGAAAACTATTGAGAATTTCAAAAAACGACCTCTTAAAAGTATCATCTAAAAGCGAATCAAAAAGCGGCTGGTCGAAACTTTTGGACAAGAATTTCTACGGGTACGAAAACGTGTACACATAAAAAACAAACACTAGCTTCTCTTAGCTCCACTCAGCGTGTAAAATTGAGATTATCAAAACCAATGCAGAGGATTAAGAATTTCGGATTTACTCCCGCAACCCCCACACCGAAATAATGAAAAATTATTACTCGCCGGGCTGCGCCACTATGAGCACGTTAGCGCGTACAATACGTCGTCGTACACTGCTGCAGTTGACGAGCGAACTACTGTAGTTGTTGGCTGGCTCCTCTTAATTACACGAATTCCATTTAAACGCTGTTCGGGCCAGACTTTAATAATAATTACATTCGGGCGACACGACGACGTACAATTTACATAATATATATTTGTGCGCTCTTACGTATACAACATATTATTATATAGGTTTGCAGGTAGACGAATTTCGCGTTCCGGTGCGAAATAATTTAATTATATGTAGTATATACACTAGATCAGGGATTCTCAAACTGTGGTACGCGTACCCCTTGGGGGTACTCGAAATTTTTTAAGGGGTACAAGTCTGGCCAACAAATCTTTAAATTAAAATTGAGGAATA